>JAQQAE010005852.1:0-17220 GCA_029823295.1 Pseudamia nigra
TGGAAATAAATCTTGTGACATTGCAGAAGCTTATTGAAACAATGCCACAGTGAATGTGTGCTGTAATCAAAGCTAAAGGCGTCCAACGAAATACTGTATTAGAGTGCGTGACCTTGTTTTTTTGGTGGCGACTTTTTTTTTGGCCATGCAGTGTATATGCAAAATGGATATAAATTCAAGTGTTAAGATATGGGACCATTAAAGTCTTGGTGACATTAAAGGGGAAGTACAATATAAATACCGTACGTGTGCTAACAAGCATGCATGAATGATTAAAAAATTGGGGATGTGACATTTTCACCCTTCATTTACTTGATTATTTTTTTATATTTTATTCTTCTTTGTTAGTTTCTTTGCAACTTCTTGAGTGGTTTGCAGATCTTGCTTCTTATTTTGTTAATTTTTCTTCTTTTTGCATCTAATGTGGTTCATTTTCTTGACTAATCTGCTCATTTTGCTTATTGTTTTGTCCGTTTTTTTTTAAATTTGTTCACTTTTTCTTCATTTGTTGATTACTTTGGCCATTATCTTCTGATTTTGTCCACTTTTATTGATTGTCTTTACTATTTTGTATCTTTTGCTTTTTGCATTGCTCTTTTTCCTGATTATTTTGTTAATTTTAAGTCAAAATACTCACTGCTTTGTTGTATTTTGCTTTGCTTTTTGCCCTGATTTTGTGATTACCATAAATTTAATGTCACTTTGTTACTGTCAGTTTGCCTCTGTAGGGCATTGTAGTGGACAACATGCATGAAAGGGCTAAAGGCTAATATGTGGACTTCATTCCACAGTGTGACCTAAGTGGATATTTGTATTTATTTTTGTGTGATAATGTGAAACCAGAGAAGCAGCTGCATAACTCTGTAACTTCACTTCTTTGTGATCAGTTAAATCATGACACAATGTCCATCGAATAAATGACACAGAAGGAAAGTCAGTCTTTTCCTCATGTCAGAAATGAAACGGAGGAAGACACAGTATGACCTTTACGCCACAGTTCACTCAGTTAATAGCTAGAAAAGGTAGAAAATTAAGGGAAAAAGAGAGAATTAGCTGGCAGAATATCTAACCTAAATCCACTAGCCTCCGTCAGTGAAAGAATATATACAGTATGTGTTTCATCACCAGGACTAATTTCAAATTGAAGTTTTATTATTTTATTGCAGGTTCTTAGAAAACCTGCAGAGCTGTCCTTGATATCCAGTAGATATATTTTTGCTATCTTTATTACATAAAAGTAATATATGAACCTCGTACCATTTCATTGTTTCATTGAAACCATATTACAGAAAATACTTAAGTATGTTTTTGAGGTTTAAACAGAATTACACGAGTTAGTTATGATGAAATGTGTCAGTTCTGGTGATAACGCGCATAAACATGGATAAATATGTAATAACCTCGATGATGTTGTGCGTCTGTTTTTTTTTTTCAAACACCTCTGCATCATAAATTTTGTAGAAAAGCTCCCGCGATCAGAACTGAGCAGCCTGCCTGTCAGTCCATCAGACTCCACTGAACCTCATTCATTTTGTGACAGTTTGAATTAACATAGTCATATCTCTGTTTGGTAACACAGCACTCATGCAGGTTAATCGTTAGCACAAAATAATGGTCTAAAACACCACAAGGACACATCAACAGGCTGCAGAATAATTTTCATTGTCTGATAAATCTGACACATTTAAGAGGACGTCCGGTTTTTCCTTATGTGTGGTGAAGGACAGTAACGTGACAAGAAAAAAAAACTACAAAAATAGTGTAAAAATATCAGACAGCTGTAGATTTTTAGTTGTTCATACAGTACCTGGTAAAACTTGAGCAAAAACTCTTTCATTTTCTTCATTGGTTCTGCGTACGTACATGTCTGTGATTCTCTGTTCTCCTGATGTCCTCGAACGCCTCCTGCCTCACATCCAGACAATAATCACTGCTCTCTCAGCCTCTGTCTGTTTTCAAGCTCAATGTGGAGGGTAGAGTTCGACTCACAATGGGGATAAAGTTACACTATAAGTCACCATCACTCTTGTACCTTCTTTGAACAAAAAATGAAAAATCACCTCCAGCAGATTAATGCAGACTTTGACTGTTCTTCGCTGCACATCATGTGTCTACCTCAAGTTACACACAATTTCCAATATTCTAAATCTTCCACTATCATCTGAACAACATTGCAACCACAGTCCAGTTGAAGCAAACAAGATTGTGACTCACCTGCCTGCAAGAATCAGTTTATCCACTCACTTGTGATTTGTAAAAAAAAAAAACATTATGAAACAACTATACACAAGGTATGGCTAATAAATACTGAGGCTATGCTTATGATGGTGAAACGATGTGCTCCACAGGTTGGGTATTCACACAACAGCTGTGAGATTCCTATATGTAACGTCTTTAGTTCAATGCTGCAGTAGCTACTGATCAAAATGCACATGTTTTGGTGAAATTGAACAAAACAGCAGCCAAATCTTTTTGTATATTAACTGAGGTGGATGCGGAACACTGCATGTCACATACACTTGTGTTTAAATGACACAAAAGATTTAGTGAAGGCAGAGAACATGTCGAAGACGCTGAACAGTCTGGGCGCCCATACACATCAAAAATTTCTGCAAGCGTTCAACAAATTGAACAAATCATTTGAAAATCCAAAGAAAGAGACCATCAATGTGGAAATTGAGTTTCAGCTCACACTGCACTCTCAGTAAAGCAGTTTTGGGCCTAAAAACAAATCACAGTGATTGATCACCATTCCTATTCACCTCATCTGGCACCATGTGACTTTTTTCCCTTGTCCTGAAGATGAAATCTGTGGTAAGGGAACATGTTTAGAGTCCATGTCAGGAGTTTAAAAAAAGAATGACAGAGGTTCTGAGACTGTCCGAAGAAGACCTACTGTACTGCTTTGATCGGTTGAAGACCGAGATGCAGCAACGTGTTGATGCAGATGGGGAGAGGAAGACTTACTCGAGTACTTATTTAAAAAGTTCTGCCCACCGTTCCATTACTGTTGGCACGGCCCTCATTGATGTGAAAGCACAAACCTCTTTTTCTCTCCTTAATGCTTGATTTGTTATTATCTCTGACACGTTTATTATTAAATCTTGTCTTGTGTCAAAAGTCACATAAGGAGAACCATATGTTGTGGTGATGTCTTACACAAATACTCTACACAGGAGGTGTTAGGGGAGAAGGTGAGCAGCTCTGGCTTTTATTGACATTCACACTGAATAATGTGAGCTTCAAGGGAAAACACTGACTGGAAAAAGGCAACAAAATAAAAGTTTGTAAATTTTACTCAGTGCACATTTGCAAGTTTGCAGTGAAGTGAGCCTACCAGGAGGCACAAAGGATCAGGCAATTTGCTGCTGCTGCAAAACCTCACCAGCTGCAGGATGGAAAAATCATCCTGTACTAACACATTGTGTGTGATATCAGTGTTTTACCATCCCCAGCAGTGTTCCAGTAAACAGAGGCAGGTTAGTGCACATTACTGCTGCCTTTCCCAAAATTAGTCTTGGAATGAAAAATTAGTTATTGAGTTTGATGGATCGCCAATGTGTTGCTTATTTTTTGTTTAATGTGTGCTCATTTTATTTAATGTATTTTTCAACCAATCAAATGTTTTCTGTTCATTTCATAGGTTGTTGGGGTAATTTTTCATCTATTTATTTTTTTACTATTCTGATCATTTTGTATTCATTTTGTTCATTAAGTTTAAATTTTTAATTAATTTTCTCAGTTATTATTTTATTAATTATTGGTCATTTCCTGAATTATTTTGTTTATTATTTTCTTTATTTTCTCAATATTTTCTACATTCTGCTTTAATTTTCCCCAATGTTTTTTTTTGCTTTTTTGTTTTTTTGTCAATTTTTTTGAGTTCAATTTAGTTGGTCATTTTTGTAAATTTTCTTCATTATTTTGCTAATTTTCTTTTCAATTATTTTATTATTATTAATATTAATAACAATTTATTAATATCAATATTAATTTTTTGTTTATTTTGTTGTATTATATAAATTGTCCTTTTTATTGATTTTTTTCATTTTATTTATGGTTATTTTCTTCATTATATTTGTACTTTTTTTTAAAAAAGGTTCTTTTTGTTATTTTCTCAACATTATATTATTTTTGTTAATTTTATTTTTTGTCCATTTTATTCATTATTTGTCTATTTTAGTGTGTTGTTTATTTTGTATTTGTTTTTGGATTGTTTTGTTCATTTTCGTTCATGTTTTGATCAATATTAATTTGTTTATTGTATTCATCTTTGTTCATCTTCTGCATTGTTTTGTTCATTACTGCACACTGGTGTTTGCTATAATAAATTAAAAAAAACAAGCAAAGATTAATGTTCAGTTGTATGCACCTTACAATCTTGTACATTTTAAATAAAATGTATAGTACATTGTAAATAATAAATATATATATTTTTAAAAATACAGAAATGCCATGATGCATAGATTTATTTACAGTGGAAAACTAGATGTTGTCGCAGTTACGGTGGATTTTTCTTTTTCTCTGGCCAGTAACCAAAAAAGTTTTGAGCAAAAATAAGTTACTATACAGTATGACACATATACTCTATATCTGTAAAAAAAAAAAAGGAAAAAGTAACAGGAAGTAGAAGGCGGTTTATTTTCTTCTTTCATCCTCCTCCTCGCACATACTTTTCTCTTTATCTCTGTTCCCTGTCCTTCATGTGGAGCTGTGGCTGGATCTATTAGTCAGAGTTAAGAGATTTAATTTAATCCTCACAGAGCCAACCGGCTGCCTCAACACCTTCTCACATGGAAAAGCGAGTCTTCTCATGGCAGCTGTTTCCTTAAACTTTGCTTTCTATGGCTGTTCCTTGAGCAGCTAATTTGTCACTCTGCGAGATGAAAGGCACATTAGGAAATAGAATTAGACTAATGAACCTGACAAATGGAAGCTATTAGTGGGTGTCCATGTAAGCATCCAGTTTTCAGTTTTTTTTCTGTTTGGCTGCCAAATAGAAGTCTGTTTTTTGTGATATTTCTTCTCCACAGTATTCAAAACTAACAAGTAAAGGGTTTGAAATTGACAAAAGAAGGAATTTTCTGCTTTTACATGAATGTAATAATCTCAGAGTCAATAAATTCCCTCATGTTTTTGCGCAGCTGATAAGTAAAGCTGCCTATAATGCTGCAGTTATTTAGTTTTTGTTTACATGTTGTAGACCTCTGATAAAATTACCACAGTTTGAAAAAGAGTCTTCCATCACAATCAATTTTAACCAGCTTTTCTCTGATGTTCTGGGGATAAAGTAAACAAACAAAATGCTTCGCAGAGGTAATTGAGTCATGTACTGAGCTTAAATCCACTTTTCTGATGCGCTGAAAGTTCAATTTATTGTTGCTGTTATTTTTACATGTTGCAGCCAAGAACACAAGTCTTGTTTGTGCATTGGGGAAGGCATTAGCCATGCATCACTGGATCATCTTGACAGTTTTGAACATTAAACACTAAAGTATTTGCCTTTTCTGCATGAGTTTATGAAGGGGACAAAGTATGAATAAAATATCAAAGAAATTAAATAATTAAATAGTAAATTAATTAATTTACTATTGTAAATGTGAGAGATAATGAGATGTGTAAAAGTGATGATTGATAAAATTATTTCTCTAGGTGCCTTGTACAATGAAGAATCAGTCATATAACCTTGCCCTAATTATCTAGATGCTCATGTAACCGAAACCTATGTAACTTGTGTGGAACGTTATAATCAGCTAGAGAACCGGTTGAAACCAACTGGTGTAACATTTATGACGAAGCGCTTTCTCAGGAGACTGAGAGATTACTAAATATGTGAGAATGTCTTTGAAAATGTCCCAACTGAGAGTGTTAAAAAAAAAAAGTTTATCTTGATCGTTGCTAAGGAATGTGGCATAATCTACCTTTTGCTTAAATTATGAAAATTTTCTTTGTGAGATCAGAGCTCTCACTCACACACCCTGTCTTGTGTGTGAGTTTTTCCTGTGCACAGCTTGAATCAAGAAACGGAAGACTTCAAACCTATTTTTGAGTGTGGTGATTCATTTCTCACCCCACAAAAATCGATCACAAAATGAGCAAAGTAATCTACAAAACAAAATATAAAAACGTACAATTTTAATAAATATTTTTAAAAATCATCAAAAAATGAACCATATTGAGCAAAAAGGAACCAAGTTTTCATCAAAATGAGCAGAATAATCACGAAAATGAAACAAGACAGTAAAAGAATCAACAGAATAATCCAAAATAAAGACATGAAGCAACAAAATGAGCAGAATTAAGTAACCAATAAATGAACAAGAGTGAACTCTAAATATTTTTAGAAAATCATGCTTATCATTTACATTTACTAATGGATTCTAATTGAACAAAACAGAAAAAATGTAACTTAGGGTAATGCTTTAGATTAGGCAGTGCACCCAGTCATATTAGCCACATGTCAACCTTAAATTTGTTAATTTAATTTAATACAAGTATAAATAGTTTCTGAGTAATTCCAAATAAACGCATAAACAATAACAAGTAACAGTAACAATCATACATATGCTAATAATAAACTAATTAATGGATAACGTATTCCCTCATCTAAAGCGTATCCTAACTTATTATGTATTTATATTGCACAAAAACTGACATTTGGTGGCTTTTTTTTTATGCATTTCCATTAGGATAAGCATTTCCATTCCATCTACTTACCTTTGATGTAATGTACGCTGACTTTAATGCCGAGCACTGATTACACTAACCAGCTCACATGAAAATCACACCAAACATGGCTCTGTGAAAAGCTGACTCAGAGTGGAAGCACTAAACAGATTTTAGCTTCTCCTGATTTTATGTATTTTGTTTTTTTCTTGCAGATGGGCAGCGACAGGAGGTGAGCCTGGGAGGCGGAGCTTCACGTCAGTGCTTTTATGACCTCAGTCCAAGCAGTCAATACCAGATCAGCGTTTACACCCAGCTGCAGGACATGGAGGGGCCTGTCGTTTCCATCACTGACATGACATGTATGTGCAAATATGCTCTATTCATGATGTCGACTCTTTTGTATCCATTTCATTTTCCATGTTGCTATACAGGGTGTTTTCATTCTTAAAGCTGGTTTGAACCATTTGAGGACTGGTATGTTTTTCTCCTTTGTTTTACTTTATTTTCCCACAGAGAAAAATCCAAGCAACTCAAATGTAGCACTGCTACAGCTGCACATTAATCAAGTCATAATCAACCTGCCTGATTATCTAATCTGGAGTATTTACAAGTATTTAATTGTATGAAATGAGAAAACACAACCTCTGTTGTTAGTGACACTAAGCAGACAGTGCTACTGTGTAAAACCTGCAAAAAAACTTACCTGCATTTTGCAGTTTTGAGGTTCTTGCGTTTTTCATAATAGATTAACTTTACATGTTTGATTTAGCATTCATATGCATGTTTTGATTTAGCATTTATAAATGAATGATTTTCAAATTTATAACCCAGCAAGTCATCTAATATCAAAATTGCAAATCACAATCAGTAAGGGAAAAAATGATCACAATAATTGCAATAGAAATGTCTCTACTTAGTGGCTAGATTTATTAATGTGCACATTAATAAAGTTGTATGTTCTCTATGTTCTTCTTGTGCATATTTCTGTGAAAGATGGATTACAACTATGCCAGTTGCCGCATTCTGCTGCTCTGTAAATCCCAGAATGCAAAGCACTAGTAACCGCCATTCGCTGCAGGAGCCATTTAGTTCAGACCTGCTTTGATTGTATCATGTTCCCATCAGAAACCAACCTGTCAAGAGTTTGCTCTTAGTGCACAGAGGTCCTTTAGAGCATCTGGACTTGCTGTGTTCCCTGGTTGTTTTGTTTCTGCTCCTGGCTGGTTGCTTGATGTGTGAAAACGTCATTGTGTGCGGCTCTGCAGGAACATGTATGGTTTGGCTTTGTAATGTTTATAGAAAGAGGTCTGTATTTCGTAGACTGTAGTAATTCTTTGAATAGCCATGTGCAGCAATACAGAGAAAAGGAGGTGTAGTATCTTGAGATGTATCAAGAATCATAAGCCTCTTTTGCACTGCCAGCACCACCTCACCTTGGCATACTGTACCTTTTTTGCATTTCAACTGCAGGAGACCAGGTACCAAGTGTTAACGCTGGTTCCAAGCGTGCTAAGGTGAAACTGAAACAAAGATTCGTTGATCCAGAATTGTCACTGTATCACTACAGAAATGCATTCGTATGTCTTGTTGCAGAACACTGAGCTGAGCCAGGAAGAAGTGACTAAATATTCTAAACAAAGCCTTCCAGTAGGCTGTTGAAAAATCAAGTCTAAACAGCTATAGTCTTACCTTTAAAAAGTTTTAAATATATGATTTATTTGGAAACACAGCTTAAAACTGTAGGTTGCTCCCTCCACCACGTTGAGTTGCTTGGAATAGCAGTTGTACTAAAGAAATGTCTTTATATGTTTATGTTGAATCACCATGGCAAACAAACATGCTAAGACATGGAAAAGGGACATTAATGTTATCATGAGGCCGTGAAGGTTAACACCGCTAAAGACTCCTGTTTCCATCTTCTCAAACAGATCACACCAAGAGGGAAATGAACCACAGTCTGATTTATCCAAAGTAAAAAGCACAGGTGTTAAAACACCCTCAGTCATTTTTTTCCCATCTGTCCCTGACAGTCAATACCTTCTGCCACATGAAGCATCTTGTCTCCGTGCTGAAACTTCCTCTCTCGTGTCCAACTTTCCCTCGCCTTGTCAGAGGAGATAGAGGTGGCTGTTGCAGATCATTGGTTGGCTGATGAGCTTTGGTGAACTGCACAGCTCCGGGGACCACGAGGGCCCAGTTCACAACCAGTTTTAAAGATAGTAGGATAGATTGTGTGTCTCCTCACCCCCACCCACACCCACACCCACACACACACAAACACACACACACTTCTGTGGTTTATCTGCACTTTCAGCTGAGGATTAAATGCCAAGTTCTACAATTTTCGATTTGGTCTCAGTACCTTGGTCATTTTCATATGGAACAGAGTGCAACATACACCACGTTTTTATTATATAGATTAGATATTTTTAGGATTTTCACCATTGTACATTAAACTGTGAAAGAACACGTATGAAACAAAAAAGTGCCACATTTATCTTTGCACACCCCTGGCATTCCCTCATCATATTCATTAGGTCCTATGAAACATTTTTCAATTTGTAGTGAGTTAATTTGTGTTACAGTATTTCTTGCCTTCATAACATACTTCAGACCATCACTGTCAGGTGCAGAGGAAGGCTGGGTACAGAGCAGTGTTGATTTTGACAAGAAATTTTAATTTAGTTTTAGTCTTAGCCTTTTGACTAAAATGAATCTTAGTTTTAGTCAAGATTTTGTCGTCTGATTTGTTTTAGTTTTAGTCTATTTTTAGTCAACGAAAATAATAAGCAATTTTAGTCGACTACAACAGTAATAGACTTGGTCGACTAAAATCGCTTATTGTTTTCAATTAAAATGTATTCATTTTTTTAATTTAAACTTGTTTACACTAAAGGAAATTGCACCTGCTTTGTACTACTTAACAGTACTTCTGCAATGTTCTGCTGGGATGTTTTTGCTTTTTTTGCACTTGGTTCACTGCCTTCATCAGTAGACTTCTACAACTTGTTTCAAAATGTTTAAAGACATACTTTTACATTTAAATTTACTTTCAAGCAGTAAATACTAAAGAAATTGGCAGTGAGGTTGGTAAAATGTGACATAAGTTTCTCATCTCATTCTCAGTCTCATCTTTTTTTGTTGATGAAAATGTGTCAATTTAGTCATAGATTTACTCGCAATTATTGACTTTGATTTTTAGTTTTCGTTTCATTTTCGTCTGCGAAAATATATTCGTGACAAAAACAATTATGAAAATTTTTCGTCAACGATGCTACAACTAGAGTGCTGCTACAACTACAGTACAACCCATATTATGGCAGAAGCACTATTAAAAAGAAAAGATCTCAAGAACCCAAGGCCATCCCAGGCAAAGAACAACAGCTACCTCTGCTGTAGAGTATGACTATTAACATTTCTGGTATCAAGAAATGCCAATTTACCTCAGTCAGCAGTTAATGGTTTTGTCAACTGCACTTGGTGACACATTCAAAGTTCTTGAGGTTTTTCAGACTGACTGACCCTCATTTCTTAAAGTCATGATGTACCGGTACAGTCTTTTTGCCTTTTTCTTGCCAGTATATGGATTTGTACAGTAGTTGTAGTAGTACCAGTAAGGCTACTGATGCTGCACAAGCCAACTGATGGTCTAAATTACATTAAGAAGACAAAAGTCGCACAAATTAGATTTTGTGAACTGACAACTTTTGCAGGTGACTACCTTATAAATCTGATGAGAGACTGCCATTTAACAGTTTAACAGTTTTTGTTTACTACATAATTCCATATGTGTTTTTCACAATTTGAATGTCTTCAGCATGAATGAGCAATGTTGAAAAAAAAATAAAAAATAAAGACACTCAAGGAGCAGATGTGTCCAAACTTTTGACTGATGTAGTGTACACTCATCTACATTTGTATGAACAACTGGACAGAAACTCTGATTTGCACCAAACTCTGGAAACTTTCCAGTGTTTATTTTCCTGTGTGACATTTTTATAGCCTTCTGCTACACAGAAGTTTACAGTCAGTTTCTTATTATTATCGCCACCAAGTGACTCTGGATCTATAGAAGCATCAGTTGTGTGAATCCATGGAGCTTTTGATGGCTATGCTCTGCTTTTTGTAAAGTAATTGGCTCACACAGAGGGGTACTTTAATCTGGGGTATCAACAGAAGTGTTGCATGGTAGACTGATGAAAAACATTACTCTGAAACTAGTTGAATAGAAATATATTCTGAAATGAAGTTGAAATGCAGTCTGCCACAGATAGATTATAGAAAGGCAGGAAACAGGGACCGGGTCAGAGTTCACCTGAACGGGTTTGGGAGCTTCAAACTTAATAGAAACATATTGCTGCCTCTCATTGTGAACATTTTTCGACTTGGTGAGCCTGTGTTTGTGGTCAGCACATAAATTTCACTTTTCACTGCCACCATGATTGATCACATTGTCTTGTTTTCCTGTGTGTCCAGCACCTGCGCCCACTCAGGCCCCAACCGAACCCCCGACCACAGAGCCCCCTCCCACCATCCCACCTGCCAAAGAAGGTGAGTTTGAATTTTTCCATAGTTTGTTGTTACTATTTGACTGAGCCAGATGAATTTATACTGTGAAACAGCTGTTTTAATAGAAGTCTAGAAAATATGTTGTGTTATTTGTAGTGTTTTTCTTTTTTAAAATTCTGTGTTGAACTTCCTTCAAGGCCAAACGCTCCATCAATATATATATATTTTTAAAGCATCAAAGATTGAAGTATTGCAATTTTTAGTCTTCAAAATGGGTCAACCTCTAGGTGTGTTTGATCCTGCAGTTCCCATTATGCAGCTGAGTAAGATTCTTCAGTGCTCAGTCAATGGGTATTAAATGCCCTATTCCTTTTGTTAGTCCCTTTTTTATATGTCAGGATAAACCAGACACAAGATGGAAAAAAAATTAATGAACACTTTGTTTTGTCAACATTTCTGTTGTTTCTACGGTTGAGCATATTTCTATTCTTATAACATTTACAGTTTGTTTTTGCATATTTGCATACAAAAGGACAAAAAGCAGATGTATAAAGTTGTGATGAATGTAGTTTGCATGCAGAGCTTTTCAAGCACCAGTATTGTAGCCCACATATAATAACATGGAATAGATCCACTCACTGTAAAATTGTTGAGAAAATGAATTACTGGAAGAGTAAAATGCTTGGGGCCGTCCATATAAAACGATGTACAAAGCAGTTGTTTAGCTCTAAACTAGTGTAAAAGTAATGATCAATAATTCACCAGGCAGCACAAAGAATGATATTTCACCACTCCACATATTATGTGGCCTTTACTCAACTGCAAATTGTGTTTAGTTTCAAAACATAAGCACTGATCAGAAAGGAAATTTGAGGATTTAGAGGTGCTTTAACGCAATTAGGAAGCATAACTTTAGGGAAAGCAAAGAGGAAAAGTCAAAAACAGTTATGCGTTTGACACAGGATGTCAGGGAGACATCGAGATTTTCCACGACTTTATTACAGTATATGAATGACAAGCCACAGTGACCTGCAGCCACTGCCAAAATAAAGAAATGCTTCTCTAATGCTGGTTTATTGGTGAATTAACCTCGGGCTCAGCAGTGTTAACCTGATCACACCCACCCAACTTCAGTTTCTGTTTTGCCCCAAACACCAGCACTGAGTACAATTACCAATCAAAGTGATGGCAAACTGTTTGTACCACACTGAGTGCACCTGCAAGATATAGAAACTTCCAAATAAACTTAACAACATCACTGAGTGCATTTTAACAGCAGCACAGAATAGAACCTGTAAAAGTACTGTGCAAAGGTTTGAGGCACTTTGGTTTTGTTGATTTAGCAAATTATAATAGCCATAAATATGAATTTCTTAATGCAATTAAGTGTTGCCTCTCTTTGCACTTTAAGTATTTTTGACAGAAAATATGAGATCTAGTCACTTAAACCAGATTTCATCTGGCACATATCAATATTGTACTTGTTGTGACAGGAATGGACATCACAATAAATACGGATTTTTTTCCTGATTAAGCCATTTCGTTCTGATTTTTATTGTATTAGTACTGTGCACATACATTCTGTATTTCCATTTATAGTCCTACAAAAACAGGACTACAGTCCCACAAAAACAACAAATCCAATGTGGATATTTGCACAATTCACCCTAAGCCAATTTCACATCAGGTTTATTCATTTTTGTTTATGTGTATGAAGAAAAATTTAGCACAGTACAGTCACTTAAAGCTGCAATCTTCAGTATTTCCTCATGAAAATATTCAAAAACAACGAGGCATTTGTAATAAATTACTGACCTCTGTACTTGAACATTTCCAAAAATTGTTATATTGTTTAGATTTAACAACAGATTCAGACTCCCTTGATCCCACACTATTTCACAACATCATCTACAAGTATCTGCAAGTCTCCGTCATACGCTTCTGTATTTACACTGATTATTTTTAGTGTGTACAGTTGCTTCTCAATGAATTAGAATATCATGGAAAAGTTTAATATTTTCTGTCAGTTATCGCTGAAAGTGAAAATTGTAGGTCAGTACACGCAACTGCAAACATGAGACCCTGATGAACTGGCATTTTTCCAGAAGCCACTCACTGACATCGTCCACAAGGAGACGACACATCACATCATCACTGACAGGGATGTGTGTTCACAGAGCAGTGGATCAAAGCAGATTCATAGAAAGTCTAGCGAAGCACAAAGTGTGGAAGAAGAAGATGAACAAACAACATGGACAATCACAGCCAGGAGAAAAATGACCATTCAAGAACCTGTGGAGCTTCACAAGGAGTGAACTGAGGCTGGAGTTAAGAGCATCAGGAGACGCCACACAGACACAGTGTCCATGAAAAGGACAACAGTGCATTTTGCATTTCATTCGTAAATCCAGGTCATCACTGACTGTGGACACTTCACACTGGACTTCAAGACACTTGATTTCTGTGTCTCTTCACTCCTTCCATCTCTGGGACCTGGATTTACAAATGAAATGCAAAATGTGCTGTTTCCTGT
The DNA here is from genome assembly GCA_029823295.1 of Pseudamia nigra. Classification (NCBI taxonomy): domain Eukaryota; kingdom Metazoa; phylum Chordata; class Actinopteri; order Kurtiformes; family Apogonidae; genus Pseudamia; species Pseudamia nigra. Next base: position 13,712 of record JAQQAE010005852.1, read on the forward strand.
GAAGAGGACCTTGTACATTTGAGCCACACTCCAGTTCTTCTTCTCCTCAGTCCAGGTGCAGTTCTGATGTGTTGTCTCTGGTGCTTTTCATGGACATGGTGTCTCCTGATGCTCTGACTCCAGCCTCAGCCCACTTTTTGAATGTTTGTTTTCAGGCTGTGGTCGTCCACGTTGTTTGTTTACCTTTTCCTTCCACACTTTGTCCTTGAGTCGACTGTCCATGAATTTATTCCACTGCTCTGGGAACAGATGTCCCTGTCACTGATCATCTGATGTGTCTGCTCCTTCTTGTGTGAGTGTCTTCTGGACAAATGTCAGTTCATCAGTGTTTTGAATGTTTGTGGTTCTGTGTACTGACCCATTCGTGGTATTTATACTGCATAAACAGTGATTTACCCAAACTTGAAGAAATGTTCTAATATTTTGAGATTCATGTTTTTCTATTTTCTTGAGCTTTATGAAATAATTACCAAATCTAAAATCCAAAAATGCTTGAAACAGTTTAGTTTATGTTTAATGAGTCGAGAAATGTGTACAATTTTCACTTTCAGAAATAACAGACAAAAAATATTAAACTTGTCAATGATACCCTAACTAATGAATACTAATAAATATGATCAAGCAACTATAATGTGCTATAAGGCACCAAAAGAACAATTACACAATTTAGAGCTTAATCAATATCTGTTTGATTTGTTCTTCCCGTGGAAAGTGTACCTCTCGTCAGGGGAACGAGCAGAGGACACAAATATGGAAAAAATCAAATCTCTACACACAGGGGTTGCTAAGGGTTCATTAGAATGGAGTTCACAGCAGAAAACAAACCAAAAGTTAAGTTCAATGACAGATATTCTGACAATTAACTATTAAAAAGAAACAGCTAAGAGGATAGCATTGCTTTCTCAGGATGTGGTAACACCACAGCCCTTTGGTTTAGAGACAATACTAACACACTGTCCTTCCTCTAGTGGATTTTGTCATTGTTTTGACTGACAGACACCCAGCAGCAGACATTACAGAGTTCATTAAAAATTTCAGCTATTTATTTGATAAATGTTATACTTGCAGTACTTAAATGCTATGAAACTGCAGTTTGCATGGTTTCAGTCTCAGACTTTGTTGAGTTATTCCTGCTTTTCTCTCATTACTCTTCTTTATAGCACGTTAATAAAAGTCCCCCAAACTATACTTGAAAAAACTATACAGGTAATTAAAAAGTTTTCTCCAGTGTCTTATATTTCTCCTTCACTATATACCTTGACCATCTGTGAGTTGAACTGTAAAACAGCTTATGCAATGAGACAAGCAAAACACTCTGACTGCAGAGGTGTTTTCCAAATGGCCTGACAAGTCTGCAGAGATTAAGAACAAAGAGTCCAGATTCACCGTCCGTTCCTTCTGCTTGTGTAGAGATGATCCTGCTCCTTTGTTCCTGTCTGAAGCTTCAGGTAAAAGGTTGACCTGCAGACAGAAACAAACAGCCCTGCTGTGCCTGTCTGTAAGCATTTCTGTACAACTTCTGACCTTTGTCAGACCGATGCTCCCTTCTATAATGACAGGCAACCTTTACTCACAAGTGAACCGCAAAGACAGGGTAAGAGAAGAGGAACAGAAGTGTGCTATCTGCAGGTTGGAGATGAACAGGAAAAAATAAAAGCAGGACAATGAGGCAATAATAGTCTTTTTTACACCAACAATAGTATGAAAAACTACAGGTAAACCTACTAAAATAGGTGATTGACCCCTTTCAGTACTAGAAGATGACTTTTTGTTTTGTTTTTGTGTGTTATGTCACAAATAGAAAACAGGGAACATCATGGAGGGCAGTGACAGTGACTACGTCTACAGATGCACTAGCATTTTCCTATTATTCCAAGTATTCTGAATTTAACAGATGTCATGTGAACAGCATATCATGGAACAGCATGGAAATTAGGTCTTTTTCTAAATGGAGCATTTGGAAGAAGATGTGGGATATGCTGATATTATTCTAGAGTTTGCCACATGCTGTAAACAAGCACAGCTGTTAATGAACAATTTATTTTGAATGAATGAGACAGAGATGGATGGTCAAAAGAGAAGCCCACATTTCTGGCAAGGAAAAGAAACATATCTAATTTGAAATATCATAAATTTCAATATAAGCAAGTTTTGTGCTCCCCACATAAGATTTATGCTCCACAGTCTTGTTCACATTCACCTCCATAATAAGAAGGGCTTGTTGAAAATGATTTTGCAGAAGATGCAGAACAATCGCAAAGATGGTTTTCCTCTCTAGAAATATGACCGTTTTCAAATTCCATTCTGTATTGTGAAGTCCTGCCTACACCTCCCGACATTTGTACAGAAGTGCCACGTCAAGTAGCATATGGGCAGCTGCACGTGTAAACATTACCTGTTCATTGCTCATGTACACAGCGTATTTGGAATTTTGTCTTTTTTAGAATTACAGGAAATAACTGAATATTGTGCACATGTAAATATAGTCAGTGATATGGTAATGGTTGCTATTCTAGATGTTGCTTCAGTCCCTCTTTCAAACTCAACACTGACAGAAGCCACAAACTTCACCATTAATTGAATTATGTTTGTTGCAATGTCAACTTGTGCAAATATACAGTTTAATTACAAAAGGCTGCAACTTAAAGGCCCCATTTCTTAACATTGTAATATTTTAACCACTTATGTGTGTCTATTAAATACTTCTATAAATGTGTTGGCAACAGTGTTGATTTGATTATTCCTTGTTTTGGCCTGTGGCTAATGGGATGGGACTAATTTTACCTTGACAATCACTGACGAACTGGATATGTTTTAAAATGTACCGTAGACTTGTAGTGGCTCAGGGGATGGGACTAATTCAACACAGTTTGACTATGGTCATGGTTATAGCTCAGGGGTGCTCACACTTTTTCATCATGTGAGCTACTTATAAAATGGCCAAGTCAAAATGATCTACCTAGTACAAAAATGCAAAACACATAATTATTTATAAATATATTGAGAATTCTTTATATGTACGATCATGTTTGTTGATGTACAGTACCTTGCATGACTGCATGAGCCAATATTGCACAACACAATTAACTATGTACATTTTTTGTGATGACCTCAGTGATGACTTGCACTGAATGGAATCAGACAGCGATGCGTAGTCCAGACAGTAGCTGCTAACAGCTTTAATCTGTTCCGGTGTCACGTTCATTGGCCAAAAACAATCATTAGCCGGTTCCGGTTTTTCCATAGGAATACATGGAAAACCAATTAATCCATTCTGGACCCATGAAAACTCCCATATAAAGTAGTGATTGACCGATATGGGTTTTTCAGGGCCGATACTGATTATTAGTAGTTAAGGAGGCCGATAACCGATATTTGGAACCAATATTCATTTGCAGAAAAAGTGTAAAAAATTGGCTTAAAATGTTAAACAATGCAAACACTTAACTTTGTTTAAATGCCTAAAGCATGTTTATTTAACCAAACAAATAGAAAATAAATAGCTCCAG
>JAQQAE010005853.1:0-17220 GCA_029823295.1 Pseudamia nigra
CCTCACTTATTTTAGTTTTTGGTTCTGTGTAAGTCTAAGTATTATGTTGATTTTAAATAATTTTCCTATTTATTTGTGTTCATGGTCACAATTTAAAATCAATTTTAAATGATCTTGTCTAAGTTTTTCTTTAATTTTTGTTCTCTTTGTTGATTATTTTTATTCATGGGGGTATTTTCTCATTATTTCTATTTGTTGTATTGTATTTTGGGATATTGAGCCAAAATGTACTTAAAAAACATAGTACAACCTAACATCTATGAATGTCAAATTTATTATATATATACATATACTGTATATATATATAATATATCTATTATAGAAATACATTTTGAAATAATAATCACTTAGTTTATTGATTTCTTTTTGCAGTAGAGGTGAAACCGATAAGTTTTCAATGACAGAACGCAGCATGGAGCCGTGTCTGTCATGGTGAAAGTAATCCATTTAATCGGACTTGTGTGTGTCTTTGTATCTTACTATATGTACGTGTATTTGTATGCAGTATGTACTTATGCACAAGCAATGATAAAGTCACAGTAATGTCTGACCTGCCCTAAACCCACATGAAAATTGATCTGTGTATAATCAGGCCAGGGAATTTCCCCTGGCAGCATCAAAACCAGTCATTTACCCTTCATACAGCGGTTATGTGATGAACACACACACACACGGTGGGGCGAGTCATCGTCATGGGAGCATTGCTGATGTGTGCTTTTTGGCTTTTGGGCCACGTTCAAGGCTGAAGTGTTTTGCTTCAGTGTTGTTGACTGTTTATAAATGGGATGTGTTCGTACGTCTGCACGGCTAATGATATGGGTGCTGCCTCTGGTCTCGCCACACAAACAGCAAACCGCAAAACCAAAGAGGACACAGGGAATCTCACACTTACAGGTCTGATCTGTTCTGTGACTGCGTCTCCACTTGTGTCGCCTCATCACCACGTTCACAGTCGGAAACCAAAAAAATAATTAGGACAAATGTAAAAAGAAATCAATGAAATGAACAACAAGTGGACAAAACAATAATGCCAGTGGACACAAATGAACACAACTGATCAAAAAATGAACAAAGTAGTTAATAAAGTAGCCATCATTCACAACATGAACAGAACAATATTATAATTGAAGGACCTGAATAAAATATTAAAGAAAAAGAATGAAAATTATTCTAAAACAAACTACAACATACTATCTTTTAGCCAAAGGTCTCCTTCACCTTGACAATAAATCCTGCAGTAAACAAAATGGAGAAAAAAAAATCTACAAAACTGATTTAAAAATGATCAAAAATGACCAAAAGAATCAAGTGAATAAACAAAGCAGTCATCCAGAAATCTGCACATGAACAAAAATGAACAGGATAGTCAATAAAATGAGCAAAACTGAATAAAACAATAAACAAAATGAATGAACATTACATTATGTAATATAAAATACAGTGAAACATGCTCTTTCTGTGTCACCATGGCAACAGACACTGTCATGTCGTGTCATGTTATCTTATGTTATGATGATTACCATTTCATGATTCCGTGGTGTCTTGCATGTTGATGTCGGCTGCGTTTCCACTGCTGATAAACAAGCTTCACACTGTACAATAATGTTGGTGCCATTTTCTGATTTCATTAAATTTGATTTACCAGCACTGAGAAGCATTCTCCTCTGGTCCTCAGCCAGGCAAAGCACACTCAATTAATTAGAGCAATGTGCATTGATTTGATTGGCAGACTAGAGTCAGTGCTAATTCAAACAAGAGACAAAACAACAAACCATAATATGCAGCCAAATGAATGAAACATGTCTAAACATCCAGTCACTTCCTTGTATGTTGTTGTAAAGCCGCTGTACTCTCATTTGTCCAAACAGCCTTGCAGACAAGCTCTGTCCCGAAATACCCACAAACACATTCCTGCATAGAAAAGCAACAAAAGAAGTGATATCTGATAGCCTGCATAGGTGTCATAATTCATCTATTAATCAATTCATCTATGACAAGCAAAATGACAATAAGTGATACTTGGTCTAAATGTTCAAAATGATCCCATTCCAGCTTTTTAAAATGTACATATTTAACATTTCACCTTCTGAAACAATTTGAGGGGGTCAGCTCAGGATTTAGAAATGTTTATTCACCATTTTGTTCTAGAAGCTTTCTTTGTGGAGTTTGCATGTTCTCCCCGTGTCTGTGTGGGTTCTCTCGGGGTTCTCCGGCCTCCTCCCACAACCAAATATGTACATGCACTGGGGGTCATGTGAATTGGATGCTCTAATACATATGAATGTGAGTGTGAATGGTTGTCTGTCTCTATGGCTACATTCACACTGTAGCAAAAATCTGATTTTTTTCACGGTATGTATTTGATTTTTTTCATAACTGCCATAATTTTTTTCAAACCAGATCCAGGCCGCTTTCATATGTGTCCTAAATCGGATACGTGTCCAATGTTTGTCAAAGCAACATCAGTCTGAACAGTCATGTCGCATTTCATCTGACTTTTACCTCATTGAAGTGAGACAGATGTCACTATTCTGTGCCCGAGGAGGCAGGACGCGACAAAATCAGATGTAAAAAATGGACTTGGAATCACTAGGTCATAATTTTGCCAACTCTGACTGCACAATGTCAAAATTGATTCACACATGCTGGCTTGTGTAGTATCTATATTTGCTTCTGTAAATACAGTGCACTTCTTCTTCATTAGTGTTTTATGGCGGTTGGCGAACAACTTATTGGTGCATTAGCGCCATCAACTGGTCAGGAGTGAACTGCATGTGACATCATGTCTTCTTCTGTGCATGCAGGTCACTTCCGAACTGTAGACTATTCACACGGGAGTCTGATGGATGTCACATTTAAAATATAGTATGAACAATTATGCAAAAAAATCAGATTTCAGCAAAAATTGGAATTGAGCATCAAGACCTGCAGGGGGAAAGTAGCCATTATGTCAGCCCTGCAATGAACGGGCGACTCATCCATCCCATCCCTTGTGAGGATTAAGGGGTAGAAAGTAGACGAATGGCTGTTTTAGCAATGAGCCTGATTATATGATCATTAAAATCTGTTAAATGGGAATAGTCAGATAATCTCATAATCAGATCTGACACATTTAAATGCACCTCAAAAATGCAATGATCACACAACTCTGGTTTACATGTTTCAGTCCATAGTTAGATTTCTTTAACAGTTACACACAAACAAATAAAATGAACAAGAAAAAAACATAATAACTGGTTGAACACGTTACCAGATACTGTAAAACACACAGCATGTCATGTGATACGTAACAGGCTGAAATATCTGTTGCACCTTGAGGCATTTAATTTTTTTAAACTTTCTTTCCAAAAATGTCTCTTTAGATTAAGGTTAAGATCAGATAAAGGTTGCCAGCCCTGAGCTAGTTCCTCCCCAACACTAAGGGCGCACTCACACTAGGGCAATTTTGGCTCGAGCTGAGCCAGGGCCCATTTCACACCTTCCCAGGCCCAAGCACATCACTCACATTACCGGGCCGAGGCGCGATGGCCCTTGTACAGACATCATCACGTCGTCTGTATGTCATCACTAATCACTTGCTTATCAGAAGCTGCAGCTGCCGCATTCAAAGCATTCAATATCATGGATAACAAACAACAACGTCCCATAGACGTTACTGATTTTATGGCAAACTTTGAGCCATTGTGTTCAGATACTGTCCTCTGGAACACCCGGATGTCTCAAAAATGCAAGGTGATTTGCCATTAATGGTGCTGCCCGTATGTGGAGATTTTTGTGACACCAACAGGAGAGAAGAGAAGTCTTCGAGGTATTATTTACCGTCTACAAGTCACTTGCAACACACAGGTAAGATTCAAACTGTTGTTACGGCATATTCTCATTTTTATGTTATGGGTTATGTTTCAGCAAATATGTATTTAATCCGACCATATAAGTGCAATGTGTTATCAACACAGACATGCTGAACATGTTAACGTTGTTAATATTTCTGCCATTGCTGTATCATTTCTAATTTATCAAAGACATTCAGATCTAAAGAATGATAGAAAATAATGACCTTTTTAAACCAACAGCAAACTTTGAAAGTGTTATGTTATACATCACAGACCTCTAAGATTTTTTTTTTATTTTTTACACAGGACCATCTGGATTGGACAGCGATGTGGTGTGTGGTGGGTCATGTAATCACCAACTGGACAGGTTGTGACTGACTGTTAACGGCAACTTTTCACACTCACAACCAAGTGAACCTGCTGTTTCTGACCTTGAATGGTTCTGTAAATAAGAGTTTGTTCTCTGAAACTGTGGATGTCATCAGTATATAACATGTCAATTATAAATCTGTCAAGTGTTTCTCTGCATACATGCATTTTATCTTGTTGTTCTTCTTCAGCTTCTGGACTGATGTTTTCTATGTGTCACAAACATCTTCAAGAAACAGAAAAACCCACAAGAAAACAATGACCTGGACGACTGACAATCTTCACATACATGTACATGGGTTGTTTTGGGTTTTTTTTGTACCAAATATGTGTACCGTATTTTCTGGATTACATGTTGCAGATTTTTGCATAGTCTGGTGGGGAGGAGCGACAAATATACTGGAGTGACTTGTATATTGCATATTTCGAGTAATGGTTGTTTGTCACACTGACAGCCGCTAGAAGTCTCTGTAGGCTTGTGTACCTGCATCTGCCGCATCTGTATTACTGACAATTTAAAATGTAGACATTACCGGTAACAACCATACCTGCCACCAGCTTAACACTGAACGTGTCGGCGCCGTCACTTACCCAGTGAGGCAGAGAGGCGAGCCGCGAGCTCTCGCTTCTGGCATCAAGCGTGTGGCCGCTTCACCGCGTTCTTGATGCGCGTTCCCCGAACAAATGCGACGTGTTCTCCAGAGTGACTTATGCACTTTTTTTCTTCTTCATTATGCATTTTTTGGCTCGTGCGACTAACATTCTGGAACGACATATCACCCAGAAAATACGGTAATTGTAAGAGTAGTTGTTTTGTGGAGTACTTTTCACTTTCACTCAGCTACAATTGTGATGTAAAAAATGTACTCCTTGTGAGTTACATCACACTCCACACCTTAATGGACATGTGTAAAAAAGTTTCAATGACAAAACGTGACATAGCAAATGAAATAAAAAATGAACAAAATAATCCAGTATACTTTTATTAAGTAAGAAAATAAGACAAAATAACCAAGAGGGACAAAAAGAGCAACAAAATGCTCAAAAATGAAGGAAATAAATGCAAAAACGGCCAAAATCTTTTGTCTACATGCAATATTCAAGACTATTCTAAATGTAATGAAGTTTGTCAACACTTGAATAGTTCTTGTATGAGATACTCAAAGTTTAACTCAAGAACTGATGTTTGCGAGTACTTCCACATATACTTGAGTTATTACCATTGTAAAGTGACAGTACTCTTGAGTACCATGTCTGGTTCATCTACACACCTCTGTTTATCTGTGTTTATGCATATCTGGTCATATGTGTAAACACTGCTATTTTTTTTATATCCAACTATTTGAAAGAAATCTTACAACAGACATTGGAGCCAAAGAAATGATGCTCAGTAATGTGGTGCAGTAAACGAAACCTGTTTGTTCTCACAACTATGTATAAACACCTTTGTGCAGATTTGAAAACACAAGAGATTGTGAATTTCAGTAAATAACAGATACACGGCTGTACATCTCACACAATTGTTCAATTAAAGTGCAGCACAAAATAAGGCACAAACAGAAACACAAAGCATGCAAAATCAAAATACAATAATATACTGTATAAATATGATAAATCTTAAAAATAACAGTGAACAGTGATGTACAACATGCTCTAAATAAGACCATCTTCACTTTAGCTGTACACAAACTACATTTACCAAGGAGAGTATTATCTGTACAAACATTTGGAGACTAAGAATATCATCATCTGTCATTTTCCCTCTTATATAGTGTCCAAGATATTTTACCTTATTACACACACAAAGAATATTTCCAGACAACATAAAATCAGGGCATTTCAGACCTTTATCCTCTTCGGTTCTACACATCATGATGACACTCGTACTGACGTTGTATTTGATGTAATGTTCAACATCATATTCAGAGCATATAGTGAGAAGCTGTTGAATTCTAGTAATATATGGACTAAGAACCAGCAGATCATCTGCATACATTATATGATTCACCAGAGAATTTCCAGTCATGCATCCAGTATTACAAGCTTTCAGCTGCTACATCGTACGACCTGAATTTGTTCTTTTCCTCTGCAGAGGAGTATGACTTCTTCAGAGCATTTCACACTTTAATAAGGTGCTGTTCACACAGCTTCTTCATCTTGTCCCGGTACTGATCAGTAGTTGTAGGACAGCCACAGCTCTGGCTGAACTCAAACATTTTCGCATACACCTGTGTGTTCTTCTGTGTTCTGTTGAGGTGGGTCTGTATGCAGGTGTCTGCCCAAATTTCCATCAAACACCAGACCTCGGCATCGAAGCAACTTGTGAAGCCGCGGCCATTGTTTTGAATGAGTGTAGTGAAGGATGCGGTGATTTTATGTCACATTCACGTTCGGTTGCTGTGCTATTACGCGTGCATGACCAACCGTGCCATGCCGTGGCCCACCTCGTCCAACCGCCCCGGGGCCCGGGGCCAGAGCGCGGCTTGATTGTACTCACATTACTCAAATGGTCCTCGCTAAAGGTGTGAAACGCACCCTGGCCCGGCCCAGACTGCCACTGTGAGTGCACCCTAAAAACAATCCAGAAATTCCACATAACATCTACCATCCAAACAGGCCAACAGTATCTTGCTACGCTCTGCTCTTTTGTTTTGCTGAAAGCATTTAGATTGTCTTATCACATCACCTTAAATGCTGCACATCTATCGTTAAACTCTCAGGGCTTCAGTAAGCTTTACGCTACAAACCTGTGAGAGGAAATGATAAATGAAATAGATAAATTATCAGTATGTGTGCGAGAGAAGGAGCAAGAGATTAGTGGAATCAATCTTGTCATATCGCGTGTTGTTGCTCAGACTTCTTCCCATGTCTTCTTGTTTGTTCGCCGTTCTCGGATTCCTTTTCAGCTTCTCGTACCTCCGTCTTCCATCTCATCTCTCGTTTTATTTCCTTCTCTCTTTCTCCCTCCTTCGCTATCTCTAAAGTGATTTAGTATCATGTGATTAATGATAGCCATTAGAAGCTTCAGTATCAGCGTGTCCAAGAGTTCACCAGATACAGCCCATGTAGCATCTGGCTGACTGTGTGTGTGTGTGTGTGTGTGTGGGTGTGTGGGTGTGTGTGTGTGTGTGCATGTCTGTGTGTCATTCAGCTGGCTGTTGTGTCTGTGTGTCCACAAATTACCCTTTAGCGAAAGCAGAGACGCACACAAACAATTTTTTTTTCCTCTCTCCTGAGTAATTTGTGTGCATAAATACACACAGAGACACACAAGTATGCCAGGGAGTTTATTAAAAATGTAATTAAGATTCAGACACCTTGAAATGGAGCCACGGTATTTGTTTACCATCATCATATCCAAATAATGAGTAAAGCTGAAAACATGCCTTTGAATTCCTGAAATAACGCGGTCTCAAATGCGCTTACACCAACTGGATTGTGAACCTGTTTCACTTTAATGGCACACAGACAGTGGACTCATGATAAAAATAACCCAACAAAGCCATATTAATTGTGTGTAATAGTGGCTAAAATGTGCTTGCTTGCATTGAAGTTAAGCTGATTTTTACTGTTTGTTTTAGTCTTTCTGTCCTTTCAAATTTGCCCGCAGGTAATTAACGGTTTTACACATGGTGCCCACTGCACTGGACATGACCGAGGTGACATTAAATTTATAGTAATGAAAAGATTAAGACAAAAAAGTACAGCAAAACTGTGTGTTTTGACTTAAAATGAACAAAATAATCAGAAAAGAGAAGCAATGTTAGAAGCAAAAGTTGCACAATAGTAATAATAATGAATAAAATTGAGCACAATGAGTAAAACAATCAAAAAAAGAAGAAAATGTGAGCAAAGTCAGAATGGAAATGAACAGAACGAGAAGCAAAATGAACCAACCAATCAAAATTTGAAGAGACAGTCAGCAAAATCAAAAGGAAAGGGATCAAAACAATTGTGAAAATGAGCCAAATTAGAGACAGAAAGACAAAAAATGAACAAAATTATCAAGTAAATGAACCAAGTTAGAGGCAAGAAAAAAAGAAAAATGAACATAAATAAACAAGATGATCAAAACTATCATGAAGTTGTGAAGAACATGACTACAGGAAAAGAAGAAAAATGAACAAAATTAACAAGTAAATGAACCAAATTAGATGCAGAAAGAAGAAAAATTATCTCAAGCCAAACCAAACAGGCAAGGAAATGCTTTTAAGAAATGAACAAAAACAACAAAAAACATAAGTTTCAAAATGCATGTTTTGAAATTCAAATTGCATTTTTTTCGTACACGTTATTAACTGGTAACTAAAGTATAATTATGATTGCATTTGCCTAAACCGACCTACATAGCTCAAAATAAGTGACAATATTTTACAGATTGGTTGGAAGTACCACAAGGCTAAAAAAATGTCCTAACCCTTGTTACGGTTCACCTCCCGGCTAGCTTACATATGGTATGATTCCATTCCCGGACACTTAGGAACCCTATGTGTGTCTGCAGGACTTGAGTTATATTTTATTCTAGCCCTGCGTGATGTGTTTTGCCCCATCCTAATTGGAGGAAGCAGGTGTGTATTTGTTAAACTCACCATCACATGCCTGGATGATGAGCCCGGCCACTGGCATCTGTCTCCAGCGGTCCGCCTCGTACTTCTGACAACTTGGTCACCCACTAGGGGTTGCAGGGTAATGTAGTTCAGAGTTTTCTAAGGTGAATATTTACAGGGTCAGCATGCTATTTAAAAGTTCAATGCCTCGTTCTGTAGATAAATGGCTCAGTTCTTTCAGCCCTTTTTTCTCAGACGAGTGGCTGGCATGTCAAAACTCTCTTCGTCTCTGGATCCTCAATTCAGAATCTGTGTCTGAGCTGTTCTCGCTGAGACTGTCCGTTCCCGCGTTCACACACATGTTTAAATTAACTTCCCACACACAGCTATCTGCAATGGACTGATGAGAGTGACTTTCACAAACTGATATGTCATATGTAATTTCCCCTGAGCTGAAATCCATGCCAATGGAAACAAGGATTGAAACACCCTGTTTTTTTAAATAATTAATGCATGAAAGGGTTCATCTGAAGTATCTCCTGCATATCATGTTAAATGTGCATGTTTAGCAGTGGAGGCTGGTGGAATGATTTTTGGGTGGGGTGCAGTGTGAAGGTCAGTTTGCAGGTGTGCTTTAATGTACCTGTATTTTCCAAAGAGTGTACTTTGGAGAGTTGTTATTTTACAGAATACTTTATACTATTACTCAGTTGTTTTGGTGGAAGACGGTACCTCTGCTCAGTTACATGTGGTCATACTGCAATAAAATTAATAAAATTAACAAAAAAGGGGAAAAATAATACATAACATCCAACAAATGAGCACAAAATTAACAGAATAATCAAGGAAAATAACCAAGATGAGCAAACTCAGCACCAAAACGAGCAAAATGAACAAAATTGTCAAGTAAATGGACAGAAAAGGAGGAGAATAAACACAAATCAACAAAAATTAACAAAATAAATCAAACATCAGCAAAATACAAAACAACATGAGCAAAAGTAAAGAAAAAATATCCAGTAAGTAAATAAGTAAGTAATAATAAAAATGTATAGGGTAACCAACAAAATTGAGAAAAAATAAGTACACAGTAAAACGAGAAAAAACAAAAGAGTCAAGGAAACTGACACATATAATCAAAATAACCAATAAAACTGAACAACCATGAATGGAATAAATCCCACATCTTTACATTACTACTTTAGGGCTTTTTTATGACAAACTTCATTTACTTGTACTCAGGCTCATTTTTATGAGTACTTCTACTTGTGTCATTAGGATTATGAAGTAACTGTACTTTTACTTGAGCATATCACTGGACATAACCACTTATCACCACTAAGATACACCAAAGCACCAGTCTCATGTTTCACACCATTATTTTAAAAGCTTAGATTAAGATTAGATTAACACTTTTTTATCTACTATTCCTGATTAAATCCGTGCTTGTTTGGTTCCTGGCTTTTTAAACATGAGGAAGGGAAAACAAAACAAAGCACCAGCCTCATCACACGCAGTTAGCCAAGCCTTCTTCTCATGGCAGGGTGTAATACCTCTCTCTGTCTTGAGTTCGACGTTTGATATGGATGTCCGGATGCTCAGGTCCAGCTTTTCTTGTGGTGTTCTGAAATGGTACAGGTTTTAGTAACAAAACCAAATTGGATATCTCCATGTCAAATTGCTCCTTCAATGAACTCTAAATGTGCTGCGGCAGATTTCCGCTTTCAGATCTGGAGCTGTCGGTTAGCGACATTTCATTTTTAGGCTACATTTGAATTTAGATTATAAACAGCACTTGAAGATACAATTGTGCATGAGATGATCATACGCCTTGACTCAGATCTCTGATTGTCTTATGAAATTGGTTCTGTATTCTGTGCATAGGAAGCACCAATCTGAACACCAACAGGATGATCACATAAAGGCTTAAATCATTCATACCCTTTGGGCTTTGCTTGGTCCGAAACCAGTCTAAACCAGTTGTTTTTTTGTGGCAGGAACACTGACAGAGCTATACTCATCACAGGCACCAGAGAAGGCAGATATCAGTGGAAAGCAGAGTAATTGTGAAACAAAGGCCTTGAAGACATCTGGTCTCTCGGCTCATATTTTGTACAAGCTTCATCAATTTAGGATGCGGTGTGAAGTGTTGTTAAGGGAGAGACAGTCTGATAGGGTTGGGGACAGATATACAAGTGTCGTACTGAGGCAAACACATTGTGTAGCTCATCTATTGAGGTTTTCATGATTAAGTTAAATTATTTTATGTGATTCTTGTCTTCTCTTTGTCCTTTATTGAAGGGCTGCCACAGATGTATTGACATAGTATTATTAGACTTATATTATTATCTTGTATATATTAGACCAGCCATTCCCAAACACTGGGCCAGCACCCACAGGCGGGTCACCTTGAATTTATTTGTGTCGCACAACAAATTTGCATTTCAGCCAAGCAAGTATTAGCTTTGCCTGGAGCCTTTTATTTCATTTTAAAATGTTTGTCTTAAAAAGCACATGCATTAAACTAATTTCTTTACCCTGCATCTCTTCAAAATGGCTCATTTACCTGGTCACAGTTACAGTGTACGCTTTGTACTATTATAAAATCACAGTCAAAATGGTCAAGAACATTCATTTACAAAGAAATTCACTCCATAATAGTTTGCCATTTCTTAAAAAAATGGGTTTTGGGAACCACTGTATTAGATTGTATGTATTAGATGAGCACAACGGTGTTGTCAGTCATTAGTTTGTAAACTGCTGCTTTGAGGCCAATTGCGTTGTGACTTCCTGGACTTTGGAAATGAAAATGACCAAATTTGGACAAATGGGGTAGAGGTTTGCTAGCATTCTGCCACCTTATTGACTCAGTAACCCTTCATTAAATATGTCTAACAAAGTCATTTTCTTGAGTTGTTAGTGTAACCTCTTAAAGCTGGCAAAAGGAAAACAAAGGACCAGAAAATGTGAACACATCCAGCTCTCTTTCGCCACTCTCTTTTTACCCTGGACTTCACAATCGCCTCCTAAGCCCCTCCTCTTTGCTGGAATAAAGCATGTGCATCATCAGAGTCCACATTCTAGTCAGTGGTTGCTTCTCTCATGGCATTAAAGTTTTACTGTAAACCTCACTGTCTTTAATTTGTGAGCTTCTAACAATCAAAAATCAAGTCAAAGACAAAGATAATTACATGTCATGGAGAAATGTTGCTAATTATGAATCAAGGTTGAAACAGTTTAATCCTGTAATCTCTCCATCTATGAAACACAGGTCTGATTTTCATGACTTATATTTCGAGCATGGTCAGTTTCCTTTTTTTCTGTCTGCTTCTTTTTTCTTATGCAATGAACTGTTTGCTTCAGTGACCAAAGCCACATAAAACCAAATTATGATAAAGCATGAATTAATGGAAATGTTGAAATGTGGTGTGCAATATTTCTACATTTGCGTCACTGAACAGCCTCAGTCCTTGCAGACTGATTATCATCTATTGTTGTGTGTCAAGTATTTGTAAGCAGGCTATCAAAGGTGATAGGTTTTGCTGGATGATAGGTTTCAATTTGCAGTTTTATTACTTCTGTAGATAAAGTCCAAGAGAAGCAGAGTCTCCAGAAAAGACCTTTGATCCCACACAAACAAGACTGAATACAAATAAAGCAAAATATATGTAGTGAGAAAGATAAAAACAGTAAATTTCACAGCAGGAACAGTGTATTATAGCTGTATTTTAATGTCACAGGCTGTTGTTTGTACATCACAAAGTGCAGTTTTGTCCCCTGTGGGTGTCTGATAAGAGGATTTAAAAGGTTTAAAGTAAAAATACTTTGCCCATACTTTAAGCCTGATGTTTACTGTTCACTTTTTTGCCTTCATCCCTCTTTCAATTGCCGTTTTTTTAATTTATATATTTATCTGTCTGCTTTGTACCTTCACAGCTTTTACAGTATATTAGAAAAAACAATCAAAATACTGAACAGAATCAACCATAAAATGCCGTCCATATGGCTTTTGATTTGCGTTTTCATGCTTTAATGATAACGTTTCGTGCAACGTGGCTAATTTCATAATAATTTTTTTTTAGTTTCCTTCCTGTCAGTACAACAAAGTCTCACAGGAGCTCAGATTAGATTGGCAGAAAGTGTTTTGCGTATGTCAAGTCTCTTTTGAGAATCTTTAAAACTGTCAATGCACGACATCAAACATGGGCCTGTTTGCACATCGCACAGCTGCAGAAAGCCTTCACAGATAACGCCGCCTGTCACTAAATCTCACATCCTAATCACGCTTGAATTTGTAACAGGGCATAAACCTAGTATTATCGAGGCTGCGTGTGGTTTCCCATGATGGATCAGAGAAACATCTTCCACTTTTCATCCTGTGATGCCACTTCATTCACCCACTCCTCCCCCTTCCTCTTTCACTCCTCTTTAATTTTACTCCTGATTCGGTCTGTAATAATATTCCATCTGTTGAACACTAGTGGTGATGACATAATGTGTCGCGCAACTTAGCTGAGCACAATATTTGTGTCAAAAAGCAGTGAATTAGCCTCTAAAGGCACTTTTCAGTTTGTTTTTCTTCACTGCCTCTGCAAAAATGTCTCTCCCTCACTTAAAATACGAGCAGATTTATTCCATTCTGCATTTTATAGTTAGAATGAGGAAGCCAAAAGCAAAAGTAGAGTTTTTTTTTTCTGTGATTCAAAAAGCTTCAATTGTCTGGAACTGCATTGTCAGTGAAGATGTGGTATCTTTCTCTGCTGTGATGGATTTTTTTTTCCTCTATATTGTTGTTGAAAGTTGCTGTGCAATGATAAACTACACAGGAAATATTTGATTTCCCCTGAAATAGCACTGAAAAGGTTTGTATGGATACGCCATAGTGGACTTTACTAGTTCATATTGTGACATAGATTGGGTGCCAGTTGTGTAATATTAGGTTAATTTCACTTCTAGCAATACTGAATACTGCGTGTAGGCCCTTTCTGTTTAGTTCACAGCATTTTTTGCCTTATGTTGTGCTTTTAACCTTTTTATGTTTGGAGATATTAAATTTCTAGTCTTTAAAAAAT
Organism: Pseudamia nigra; assembly: GCA_029823295.1. Taxonomy (NCBI): domain Eukaryota; kingdom Metazoa; phylum Chordata; class Actinopteri; order Kurtiformes; family Apogonidae; genus Pseudamia; species Pseudamia nigra. The sequence continues at coordinate 13,822 of JAQQAE010005853.1, forward strand.
TAGGGCAAAAATAAATCAAAATACAATAAGACAGTGGGTATTTTGACTTAAAATGAACAAAATAATCAGGAAAAAGAATAAACATAAGGTTAAAATAGCGGGACAAATCAACAAAAGTGAATTAAATCGGGGGAAAAATTGAACAAAACAATCAAAAAGGAAGAAAAAGTCAACAAAATCTGAAGCAAATGAACAAACCAGTCAAGAAAATGAACTAAACCTGATGCAAAAAGGAGAAAAATTTATCAGTGAGAAAAACAAATGTCAAGACATTGCAAAGAAAGGAACAAATAAGAAGAAAAATGAACGAAAATAAACCAAACAGCCTAGAAAATGCTTAAAAAAATGAACACAAACAGCAAAAATCTAAGCTTTCACATTGCATGGTTGAGTCATATTTTTATATCAAACATTATAAACAGTATCAAACAATAATAAAGCTAAATTATGATTGTATGTCACTACACTGACCTGCCTGGATGGACATAATTTAACCTTTATCAACCACTACCTTGCTTAAAACACACATTATTTTGAAGATTGTTTGGAAAGTAATGAGGTTTTTTTTTTTATAATTAACTCATAAAACGGTTAATAATGTAAATAGATGTTTTGACCACATTTGTAATTCAGATGCTAACTGGAAATTACTCCCATAGCACTGTAAGTCACATGGTACACTCAGGATCCACATTACATAATTACATTACATAATGGCATCCATAGTCACATAGGAACATTTTCAGCATATCTGTAATGCAGATACATCATAAATGAAATTAGTTGCCAGAGGTTTGTTTTGTTTTTGATCATATTCCCCTTCTAAAAATGGAAGAGAAGGCATTTTTACACCAGGCCAAGATTCAGAAAATAGAATTTAAAATGATGCTCTTGTGTTGGCTGCGTTGTGTTTTAGATGCAGCAAATACTGTTGTTGCGTGTGATATTTATGTGTTTCAAGGATGCAAAAACTAATGCACAGATTTTCACGAAGCTCGGTTTAAGGATTAGGAACAGGTGAAGAGACTTGGTGGCCTTGCATCACTTTGCATGCTCGTACATAAACATTGCATTGACAGACATTTATTTATTCTTTTTAGAGAAATTTACAGAGAAGAAAAAACTATTTCAAGGTCCCAGTGTTAGACCATTTTAAAATGTATTGGGTTCAATCTCTGCACGTCCTCCTCTACCATTTGGCATGAAAATTGATTCTGTAAATTTTGTGCAATTCTAATAACTGGACCTGTAAACACTAATCAATTAGTGACTACGATACTGACAGTTAATGAAAACTTTCAGAGTGCCGGAGCCAATCCCAGCTGACTTGAGCGAAGGCAGGGTACACCCTGGATGAGCCGCCAGTTCATCACAGGGCTTAAAAAAAGAGTTGTGAATCCATGAATAACAAAATAATAGCTAAGCCCGAACATTGTCACTGACTGTCAGTATACATAAATTGACAGTTCCTTTGATAATCAACTGGTTCAAATTTCTTAAATGTGTTCTTTCCTCCATAAACCTCAAATCTTTGTCTTGTGAACTAAACAAGACATTTAAGGATGTAATTTTGGGGCTTTGGAAACTTTTTTATGGAACTCTATTAATCCAACACACACACCCTAGTGCATGGTTTTTAAGTGCAGAGGAAGGAGGACCCAGAGGAAATCTATACAGGCACCGGGAGACCATGCAAACTGCTACTCCGACCGTGGGATTTAAACACAGAACCTTCTTGTTTTGAGGCACATGTGCTAACCACTATACAACCGTGCAACCTAGTTTTCACCATTTTTGGAATTTTATATGGAAATTGCTTATTATAATTACTAATTTTATTATTAGAGAGACACACGTCAATTACTCCCTGCAGCACACACAGCCACCCTCTCCTCCAGGGGAACAGCCTGTGCAAATGGCCATAGATCATCATAACTCAAGATGAAAATGTGACTTTCTAGTAAAATGTTTTTTCTTTAAATTAGCAAACATTGTGTGTGCAGGCTGGCTTAATTCCAATTGAATTAGAAAAGTGCTACACAGACAAAATTCATATGTATTAGATTGGTCTCTCACCATTAACTGGAATGCTATGTATACTGTATTTCTATATATTGAAACAAGATGCTATTCAGCCTAAATGGAAAGGACAGGACTCCCCTTACCCATACACCCTTTGCAGTTTCTCTTGTTTTGTCTTTGAAAATCACACTTGGAAATATATTGTCATTATACAACATTGGGGAAAAAATGTGAGGTCAACATTTTCCATTTCAACAGTCTTCACTGTTTTCCATTGTTCTTTAATAACACCTACTGTATTTCCCATTCCATCTCCTGTTGACAGTGGTCTGCAGAAACCTCTGTCTGTGCCGTTCTGTCTGCTCTGGCCACGGACTGTCACCCTCTGTTTAGTGTGAGAAGAAATGGGGGGGAGGGCAACTAAGTGAGAGCAGGAAGCTGTGGGGGGAAAGAAATCAGAACAGTATGGAAGCTTGGAGATCATGGTGTCGGTGGGATTTGGTGTTCAGAGGTTCCTGTGTGAACGCGTCTCAGAGGAAATATATATGTGCATGCGTTTGAGCCAATTTGGCGCCATTGTGTTTGTCTGCAAATCTGTTCTTGTGTGTGCATGTGTGTGCATGTGTGAATGGAGACGCATCCTGAATGCGCAGTCCACGACGGGGGGTCATTCATGATTTCATCACCCAAGCGCTGGATAAAGCTCACTCCAACTCTCCTCCTTTTCTCTCAGCCCCTCATTGCTTCTTTCCCATGCTCCCTTCCTTTTTTCATGTCTTTCCTCCAGCTTTCTTCACACTGTGTTTCCTTTGCTATTTGACCATTCTCCATCTTCATTGCTGGGTTTGGTTGTCCTCTCATCTGTGGATTTACACCCCTCCTGCCTGCTCTTATCTCCTACAGCTCTTGTTTGGTTTTATCTTCATTTTCGGTCTCCCTCGTCCAAAGTGTTTTTATCTTACCCACTCCTCACCTTGTCTTCAGTTGTTTGGGCTTCCATCTGCCCTTCCTGTGTAATGTCTGTTTCCTTAAACCCCTTTTTGTCTGTGTTGTTGTTCACTCTCTATCCCGCTCTGTTTCTGTTTCTGTTAAGTGATGCAGGGGCACACATCAAACCTTCAACATGAAAAACACAGAAACCACCATTCCACTCATAAATAGACGTGCGGGCATAAATACACAACCACGTAGGACTGCACACTCATACGGAGCCATTTTGGTAAAGGATTGGCTCAGTATTATACTTAAAGTTTTATATAACTAAATATTTTTTTGCTAATTTTCACTGAAGAGCAAGTGGAAACTACACTCAACAAAAATATAAACGCAACACTTTTGTTTTTGATCCCATTTTTCATGAGATGGACTCAAAGATCT
>JAQQAE010005854.1:0-17218 GCA_029823295.1 Pseudamia nigra
CTCTGAGCTTCCTCTTTGATTTGGGCACAGCCAGAAGCAGCTGGTCAGCTGACCTGAGAGATCGAGCAGGAGAGTATGGGTGGAGCAGCTCAGTAAGATACGACGGGGCAAGACCAGTCAATTCAATCCAAACAGATCAGCCCGCTTCAGTTTTTGGGCTGAAAACGCATTTATATTATTCAGAAACATTGCAGTTTGAAACAGCTGGTGCAAAAAGATGATTTTAAACTTGATTTGGTACAAAAAGACCATCAAAGAAGATGTTCAGTCCTTCAGAAGAATCGAGGATTGACAATTTTTATTAAATGCAGCGAGAAACCTATTGAACTGTTTAAAGATGACATTCTTCAAAACACGGAGATTGTAGTGTCCATAATGTCCACAATGAAATACAAGTCAAAATAAATCTCAAAAGTGCTGCATTATTTTTAAATTTGTATTTTTCCAACTGGTTGGACTTTTTAGAATGAATAGTCCTGCCCCTTCCAGTTTTAACCCATGTGACCTAACTTTGGAAAAAAAGTGCATTACCGTCAGAGGAGGGCGACCGATTATTTTCTGATGCGGACTGAGTTCTGCCACCATTTGCACATACAGTATGATGTCTGTGAATCAAAAAGATGGCCTCACAAGTAAAAAAAATAGCAGTTTGTTGTAAAACTGTTGACATATAAAACTGTGACAGAACGTAATTAGAAAGATGACAAGCAGAAAGTTGTGTACATTGCAGCTTTGTCTCTTCACATTCTGTTCAAAGCTGCTGAAGATTTAATTTCCCAAGACAGCAGCAGTCACATGAGATGGGAGATAAAGCCCACTTAGTGTATTCATGTAAAACTAACTGATATCTTTTTTATTTGTTTGAAAAACGATGACTTTCTTGACTTGTAAAATAGTCTTTTAAATTGACAAATATTATGTATAAATCATGGTATAATTCAGTTGAGATCAGAAAATTGTCTGCAGCTTGCCATTGACTGTAATGCAGTTTTTTTTTTAAAGTTAGGTCCCATAACCAGGAAGAGAGGCAGGAAGTGGGCATGGCTCAGGCTCTTTATTGGAGTTCTACAACTACTGCAGGTGACCCAGGTCGTATTAAATGCATGCGAGAAATTAAGGTGTCCATAACGCACATGCACTTGTATGACATGGAATCAGAGTGGATTATACAGTGTTAGAGTTGTTTGGTAATACAGTACCTGAAAAATACAATTCTTGTCCAAGGTATGAAAATCACATTTTCATCAGGGAGCTAATAATTGCATATAAGCCCACAAACGTAATACAGTAGTAGTAGTAGTTTTTGGTCTCATTTATTGATTAGGTTTCTCATTTCAGTTTATGATGGTTGTTATTTCATTCACTTTCCTCTCTATTTTATTCAATTTCTCAATTGCTTTACTCATTTTCCATTCATTCACTCACTCATTCATTGTGTTTATTTTCTTGATCATTTTAATTTATGTTGACTTTTAGATGATTTTGTTAATTTAGTGGATTTTTTGCTAATATTTGAAAATTTGTTGATTTAGCACTTACTGTCATTCGCAACAGTGCAAATAAAAATGAACAAAATATATTAAAATAATTGACATCTTCACTTTTATATATGATATTATCTTATATTTATGCGTAAAATACATTAAATGTTATAATATGTGGACTCATTTAGCACACAGTAAAACATGTAACTATTACGTCTGCATATTGTACATTTTTGGCCCAATTTGTTGCTTAGTTTTCTCATTTTAGTTCATGTTGTTGATTATTTTGTACACTGTCTTGTTTATTTTCTTTGATTTCCCAGTTGCTTTACTCATTGTTATTCAATTTAGCTCTTTTTCTTAACCAATTTGTTCATTTTTTTATCATAACATTATGTGAAAGGCACATGTGAATGCATTAACAATTCATCAGAAAGTATATGATGTTGGATGGTCCAGAGATGCCTGAGTAAAAAAGAAACCTACAACCTTGTGTCTACTCAGTATTACATGACATTTTGTTGCCATGCCACTAATGCCCGTGTGCTGCGTTTTACAGTGCATGTCTGTAGGAGTGAATAAAATCATAATATTTCAGTGTAGAACAACATACTGTAAGTGCATATTGTATAGTGATAATTTTTTGTAACTTCATGTCATCATGATTCACAAGTGCATCATCAAGTGGTTTAAGCTACTTAGGGATGTATGCATGTATTTGCATTTGCATGCTTCCTCACAGATACACAGGGTCCACTGTTTTTAGTTCAGAAAAAGGCCACCACTTTCTGAATGCCTTATATTCACTTTGGGTTATTTCTGATGCTGATTTCTGCTCATAGAAAGAGAAACAGACAGATGTGAGAAAGATGTCATGGTAACTAAGCTACCAGGACGCTTTAATCACATCTCATTCACACCTGATAAACTCAGTATCATAAGGTTGTACAACTGGTTAAATTATCATTGATCTCCAGTGCATTTCAAGCTTACATTTCTGCCTCCCCCATTCGGCACTTATGCCTGGGGGCTTATCACTCTCATTCTCTCTCATCCCGATTCAATGTCATGCTTTGTCTATCTATTCCACGTGTCCATTTCACACTAATTCAACCCAGAAATGATCTTCAGAGGGGCTCAGCTGGGACCTCGCCGCCCGCTCTCTGATAGATGAGAGAAGTGGAGATGGAGGAAGGAGAGAAGGATGGAGGAAGAGAAAGGGGACCAGAGGACAGGGGGAGAAAGAGATTGGATATGCTGAAATCCAAGCCAGCAATCTGAGGATATCAATACCTGTGTTGATGACCATCTTTGGCCCACCAGTTGGTCAAGCATACAAAATAAGATGTTGTCATCGTGGCCATGATTGCTGATAACTGTGCATCTGTACACACACTCACAGGACTGTACAGTGCCACAATTTGAATCAATCCCCAAACCCAGCTCTACTTTCTAGTGTTGTCCTACCTGCAGCCTGCAAGTGGAGCAGGCTTAACTAATCCATCAACGATGCATGGCTCTGACATCTATTATTAATGGATAGCTGATGCCACTATCCCCCTGTCCCTCATTTTCTTCTTTTTCTTTCCTTTCCCCAGCTCCTCCACCCTCCGCAGCTCCTTTTTTTAATGTATTTTGGGTTCAATTCATGCTCATATGCAGAGCAATGTAGTGCTCCAATATATTTACTCAGGTACTGTACATTTACTTGGATATGAGAAATGTACTTCTTAGAATATTGGTTGTACACAATACTTTTTACATGTATGGCTGAAAAATTGTACTCAGTTTAATTTGGCTTCAGTGAGTAGGAGTAAAATGAGCAAAATAAGAATCAAGAAAATGAAATGAGACCAAACAAATGAGCATGAAATGAACAAAATAATGACAAGATGAACAAAAATAATCAAAAATAAATTAAAAATTAACAAAATACACAAAATATTCAAGTAATTTAAAGAAGTGCACAATATAACTAACAAAACTGAGAAAAAGTCAACAAGCACACAACAAAATGAGTCAAAAGGAACAACGTGATCAAGTAAAGTAACAAAAATGAACACAATAATCAATGCAATCTATCAAAAAACAACAAAATTAGCAAAAACGATTCAAATAATCACATAAGTAAGCAAAAAAATGAACAAAGTTACCATTAAAAAAAATTTAAAGTATATGAAATGAGCAAAAATGATCAAAGTCATCACTTAAATTAGCAAAAAATCAACAAAATAACCAAAACAATTGATTAAAAATCAACAAAATTAATAAAATAAACAAAAATAATCAAACAAATAAGCAAAAAATTTACAAAAGATGCAATAATTTATGTAATTAGATTTATTACATGAAGTTTTTCTTTTGCTGTTTGACAGTAAACAGTGTTTAGGATTGTTTCTTTTTACATTCATGGTTCTGGATCTGGCACTGTTCTGATGACATTTAATGTACCTGTTCGAGTGTAATATATGAGGCTGTAACAAATACCATGTTACGAAGCTCCTGACTCATTAAGTGTTTTTTTTACTAGATACTTTCTGATTCTTACTCAAGTACGTATTTTGATGAGTACCTCTACTTCTACTTGAGCCATTAAATTATAAAGTAACGGTACTTTTTTTCTTGTGTACTGTGTCCGTTTATTCTGAAGCCACTGCTCATATGTGTCTGTACCTCGTGCTGTATGCGCACATGCATCCTTCATGTCTGCGTGCATGTGCCTTCTCCATGCACGTTAATGGAAAGTATGTGTCTTTAGAGAATCGGCTCTTTTTTCACTTTCAGAGTAGAATGCAGCATTTGGACCTGAGGAACACGGGGAGGCGATGAGAGACAGGAGACGTCCACAAGAGCAGCTCAAGTTAACACAAACGCACACACAGCACGTGCACCGTATTATCTGGCCTGAGGATTTTTTAAATAGTGACCCACTTTTTGCGTTTGTCCTTACTTTCGAAACAATAGGGAAGTTATCTTTAGCTAACAGGCCAAAATATGTACTCTGCACTAAATGGAGCATAAACAAAGGTGATAATTTATGAGTAAAGAGACAAGTGACATCAAGGAGGATGAAAAGCCCACCTGCTTCAACACACGCCTATCTGTTCTGAAGTCCTTCGAGGATCCTCCCTATCCTCCCCTTCTGTCTGTGCTCCATACTCCCCTTTAATGTGTTCTCTATACTCTTTTAATCATATTGATCCTAAGGCTACAGAGGTAACAAAGTCTTTTTTACTGTTACTGTTCAATTTGATTCCACGTGTAATTACATTTCTTTTATCTATCACCATTTTTGTTGCATACCTTTGTATTCTCCTTTCAGTGTTGCAGTGCATTTCCTTCATTTCCAGCAGCACTCTGTCTGGGGCCAGGGTTAGTGGGTTAGATTAAGGGACTCAGTGGGGCAGAGGCTTTGGCCCCAGGTGAGAGTCAGCTTGGGTTTCTGAAAGAAGACTCCCCCTTGCCTTCCAGGAACAGGGTCCAACTGCATTAATAATTCAGTGCACCTCACCACTCACCGCAGCAGGACAGTATGGTTGTGTGTGGGCGAGTGTGTTGAAGAAGATAAAGCTTTTGTTTGCGCCTAACAAGTGTAGGAAGGGAAAGGGAGAAAGGAGGAGTCGGAGTAACATAAAACTGTGAACGTACTGCAAGTGCTATATTTCTGCACATGAGATTGAACATGCATATGTGCATGCATTTGATAGAACATAAAGATTATATGTGCTTTCACTCAACCTTATCTCTTTATCCCATTGACTAATCAGTTTCCAGAGCTCCCAGTCATTTGGTTTCTGCTGCAGCTCCTACTGCTAACCAGGAACAATGAGTGGGGAAAGATTTTGTTACAGCACCGAGAACTGAAGTAACTCGACCCTGCAGACAAGAATCTGCTGCCTGCGGATGGACGTCATGGCCATGTGTGCTGACAAGTACTTTTGGTGTTTGCTAATCCATCCCAAATCCAGTTTTAAATCGGACTGGTAAACCATTTCAACCAAATCAAACTTTTGCCAAGTGCTTGTGATCAAGATGAAATGTGAACCTGACTATTACGATTGTTCCAGTTTTTACACTGATCAAGAAACTCAAGCCGTGTTTTTGAGAAGAAACAGCTATGAAGCCAGTGTGGAGCAGGTGTAATCCCTCAATGTAGTAGTGCACAGCCATGTCTGCATGCTGATCAAATAACACTCCCCAAGAGCTCTGTCAAAAGACAGAGGAGTAAATACATAATATAGTATCAACACTGTATTGCTGTACAACATATAGGTTACAAGCAGCTGTTTCAGTAAGCCCAAGAGGCAAAAGTATGGATTGTTAACACCATTACCAACAAAGCCAGGAGGAACATTTGAGATGGAATCAAAGAGTTTTTAAAATTGCCATTAATGATTTTATTTTGCAAAAGAAAACAATGCATTTTTTCTCAGCATCAGACTATTTAACATGTTTTTTTCTTATAACAAGGTGCAAATTGAATTTTAAGACTACAAGCCTCTAACAGCAGCAATCTTTAAATTTCAAATTGTTGTTGAGAAATCAATGTCTGATCCCTCCAGCCCCCCACCCTCCCCTACCCCACCCTGACCCCATGCCAAAAACAATATGTATGCAACAAATTCCCCATTTGACCAATTAAACTGCAGTTGAAGACTTATTACCATCTGCAGATTAATAGAAATCTGTTGGCAGCCCTGCAAAAGAAATGGCGAACTGGTCTCAGGTCCCCCAGATGAGGCAGATAGTCACAGCCTTATCTGTCTTGTTATCCTGGAAACATCCAAGAACCCAGTGTGATGTCAAGTTGATGTGCAGACTACATTACCCATAATTACAATGCATGTACTATTAGCTCTTAATCAGGTGAGAGCAGCGTATTGTTCAGATCATGCATATTCAGAGTGCTTCCTGTGAATTGTTAGCTCGGTTTTCTGAACATGTATCAGTGCACAGTATGCACTGTATTTAGGCTAGTAGTGGTAACTGTAGTAACCGTAGTAGCCAGTGCCCGTGTGCTTCATCAAGTATGTTTGTAGGTCGGCTAAATCAGCTCGTGTGACCACCATCAGTGGATCTTTAGGTCAACCTTGGTCATCTAATCAGACCTTTAGCTTCAGGGAACATTCCAAACCACCAAAATTAGATTTCAGATTTTACCACCTGGAATTTGTGTGTTTTCTTACCTTGTCTTATGGAGACATATCGCCCATTGGCTGCTGTCAGAACCACCTGTGGATGGCTCTCCTCTAGGTCAAACAGTTCATCTTTTCCTGGTTTGGAGCAGCGTCCAGACCTCAGGGTACCTGTCGGCCCCATAGGGGACAAGTACTTCCCCTCACAGTCTTTAAAGGCAAGCTTCCCACACTTAAACTCTAGTGTGTATGCTGTGGCTCTCCCACTCTGCGTCAAGAGCTTCCCATCATTGCTGAGAAAGCGACCATCACAGGTCTTTAGGCAGTACTTCCCATCTAGGTAAACCAGGGTCAAGAGTGCCACTACCCCCCAGGGAATGTTCAGATCCACAGCAATCTCCCCATCCTCCAAGGAGAGGTGGGCATAACGCTTACGGGCCACAGATAGCAAATTGGCCTGTGGATGTAACGCTAGATGTACTGCCCACAGTTCAGTATCTGTGATTATTTGTGCAAAGCAGGACAGATAGTCACGAGAGCCTCCAAAGAAGCGGAGGTGCTGCTCAGACTGCAGGGCCCAGCGTCCATCTGACTGAGCCACAATGAGGAAGCGGCAGTCTGAGTTGTGTCCATCTGCCTCACACGTCACCTTGCCATCCTTGTCAGAGGCCAGGTAACGGCCGAGGTGGCTGCGCAAGTAGACGACCTGGCCATCCTGGGAGTCCTGCTCTAGAGTCCAAATCTGCTTCTTCTTCAGGCTGGGAGCTGATGCATTCACCTAAACAACAGAGATGTTTCATCCTTAGGTGTGTAACATTAATAACAAGGCATATATAATTGCATGGCAATGGGAGAAACAACAGAAAAATACAAAAACAAGGGTTTGTCAAATATCCTGAACATCGCCACTGTATTTTTAATATATAACCCCTGGCATACTCAAATAAAACATAAGAATTGTGAGGCAAAAATGCATGTAAGGCCTTATTTGAAAGGCAACATGCTCTGCTTCATAATAATGTGCTCAAAACCTACACTGCACTGTGTGCAAAATTATTAGGCAAGTTGTATTTTTAAGGATTAATTGCATTATTGAACAACTACAGTGCTCTTGGCCAATCCAATATCTTAATAAAGCTCAAACATGAATACTTAAGAAAGTAAAAGTGAGGTTCTGGCTTTCATAGGAGAATATTGATGTGTGCACAATTATGTAGCAACTATTTGTGTGCAGAATTATTATGCAACTAAATGAAATTCTAAATTCTCACTTCAACAGATGAAAATAAAAATAATGAACAAACAACTCAAAATTTACAAATAATCATTTTTGTCATTTAAAAAAAAAATCAGTGACTAATATAGCCTCCCTTCTTTTCAATAACAGTCATAAGCCTTTCATTCATGGAATCTGTCAGTTTGTTGATCTACTGTCAATCAACTTTTTGTGCAACAGTGACCACAGCCTCCCACACACTGTTCAGAGAGGTGGACTATTTTCCTTCACTGTAAAGCTCCCATTTAAGAAGGGCCACAAGTTCTCAATAGAGTTTGAGGAAGGGGGCCGTGTTATTATTTTTCCATCATTAAGGTGTCTACTGGCTCTAGCCACACAGTGGAGTACTTCGATGCGATGGAGCATTGTCCTGCATAAAAATCATGGTCTTCTTGAAAGACACAGACTTTTTTCTGTATCACTGTTTGAAGCAAGTCTCTTCTAGGTTTGAGAGTTGATTTTGAGTCCATCATCAACCCGAAAAAGTCCAACTCACTCATCGTTAACAACACCAGCCCATACCAGTACCCCACCTCCACCTTGCTGGCGTCTGAGTCATAGTGGAGGTCTTTGCCCATTACTGATCCAGCCATGGGCCCATCCATCTGGTCTGTCAAGAGTCACTCTCATCTCATCAGTCATAAAACCTCTGAAAAATCTGTCTTCAGACCCCGTCTGTCCTTGCCCAGTCTTGTTGTTTCAAATTATGTGTCTTGTTCAGTGGTGGTCAGGTTTCAGCCATGTGTCTGAGTACTGAACACCTTGTACTTCTGGACACTCCAGGTAGGTTGCAGTTCTGGAATATGACAGCACTGGCGGAAAACGTATTCCTGGTGATTTCATTGATTCTTCTCAAATCGTCGGCAGTTAATTTGCATCTTTTTTTCTCAACACATTTTTGCAACCCTGTTGAGTATTTGTGACAAAACGTTTGCTGGTTCTGTGATCACGCCCCAATATCTTAGTGATTTCAAGAGTGCTCCATCCCTCTGAAAGACTTTTTACAACTTTTGACTTTTCAGAGACAGTTAAATCTCTTCTTTGGCTCATTTTGCTTAAAGAAAAGAAGGTGCCTTGATTCCATAGGACATACGCCCTCTCATTACACCAATACACATCACTTGATATGCTCAAATCCAAAAAGCACTCAAATTTATACAGCTTGAAATTGTAAAATATGCATAAAATGGACAGTATGGTCAAAATACTCACTTGCCTAATCATTGTGCACACAGTGTATATTCAAGGGGAAATATTCCTTTTGGTTGTAGTCTTCAGTAATTTAACAAGATCATGCTCAATGTTACAACTATAAAAATAACCACATACCTTTTAAATGCGGTCAAAGACATGTGTGTAAATTTTAAGACCTGCATGCTGATCAGACTTTTGAGGAACAAAGTTTTGAGTTTGCAGTGTCTCTGGTGTCCCTTAACTTTAACCCTGAAAAGCTGTAGACTGGCAGCATGTGATTTAAAGATGTGTGAACTTCTCAACAGTGGCAGGACTTCAACAATCAGACTGGTATGCTGCAAATATCATTATTTTTACCTTGAAGCCAAAGGCCTCTGCTGTGAGGTAGCGACCCTCATGGTTGATTAAACCAAACTGTAACTTCAAGGGATGGTTCCCATTAGCGGGCATCTTCACCTGCAGTAAGAAAACAAAGCAAAGGGAGAACAAGGCACTGGAATGAGAAGAGAAACAGACCTGACATGGTGCACAGAGGAAAATAATATACATAAAATAGGGAGGCTACTTTTTAAGGAAAGGGAGAAGTAGAGAGGTGATGTCATGGAGAAGGAAGGAATGCAAAAATCCCAAAGACAGGAAATCGATTCATTAAGGTACAGTATATAAAACACTCCCAAGCTTTTCCCCCGCCCATGGCTTCATTACACATTTTTCCAGCCACACAGCCTCCTAATTTACTTACTGTGGTTTTGTGGCTTCCTTTTTGCAGTTTCTGTGGCTCTAATTCCAGCTCCCAGATTTAAGAGGCTTCTTTCACCAGGCGTCCTCTTGTAATTCTTTCTCTCTCTCTCTCTCTCTCCCTTCTTTCTCCTCTACTTATTTTTCTCTTGCAAGCTCTCACGTTCTGTTGATCAGGTCTCCTAGCACCCCCCTCCACTAGTCCCTCTCTTCTCCTTAATCAGGTTAGAGGCAGCAAAGACTTGAGTCAGCCTTGATCTCTCTTCAGTCCGGAGTTTGGCGTCAGCCTTTCTTTCTCCGTAGACTAATTTTGCGCATTGACTGCTTATCTCCACTTCTGCAGCTTATTCTCTCGCTCTCTCTCTCTCCTGTTGAAGAGTGCTCTCTTGTCCAGTCTCACTCCATTTCTTGCTTGTTATTCACCTTGAAGAGAAAATTATTTGGTTACCACAAAACCACAAAAGTTCCTTGGGTTTCTTGCCTCTTCTTTTGCACCTTGGTTCCAGGCTTTTTATTGACCTCTCAGCCCTCCTTCTCTGTTTGAAAACCAGGTTCCAGGCCTGTTAGATGAACATTCGATCAGTGAAGAACATCCTGAACAATTCTGCAAATTTTATGGTAGTGCATTAAAGGGACTCCTTCACTCTTTCCCTAAACATAAGCCCTCCTTCGCAAAGTGAACTCGAGTGAACAAAAGGTGCTCGCCTCTGTAATCTTAAGCCGCTCTCTGTCGCTTTTTCCTCCCATCCTCTCCCTCTTTCTTGCTGCCTTTCTCTAACCTGCCATGTGTTTAATCCTGCCTTTCTATGCCTCGGCGCTTTATTTGATGCTCTGCTCTTCAGCTCTTTCTGTGACACATAAAGACAGGTAAGTAGAAACAATGCCAGCGCACACACATACACACATGTAGCATCAGGTAACCAGAGTACTCCCTGTGCCTTTGGGGTACTTGCCTGAGTGCAGCTCTCCTTACCTGCCTATGCTGGGGGGTTTAGTTACACACCGTCTCTGATTGCAAGCTCTCCAGGTCAGTCCGAATGGGAAATGTGTCTATGGACCTAAGGGAGTCGGACTTTACAACTGAATATGGAGAGACAAGCAAAAGAAGAGGAGATGGCAGGTGTTGTAAAGGCAACAATAACAAGGCAATCAACATATGGGCCTTTAAATGAGTATGTGTGCAGCCGGTGCATGTGTGTGTGTGTGTGTAATCAAGCTTGCCAATCAGCCTATTCTAAGCCTTCTTTGCAGAGTAAACAGACGTGTCTCTTCCTGAATCCATCTAATCCTCAACCCAATCATTCCAACCTGGCTAATCTACAGCTCTACCCCTCCCCGATCCGCTAACATACACACAGCAACTTGTCATGGGATATAAACACGCATATAGGCTCACTGACCCACAGCAACGTGCATGTCATCACCACATATACCCAACCCTTAAGGTCAGTAGAGGATCTCAAAGTTCCTTGTGCACACCACCCTCCAAAAGATTTATTCCTGCTAACCCAGACTTGAACTGCAGGCCTTCATACAAAATGTTCCAAACAATGCATGTCACACACGAACACAGGCACTGAAGGACACAAGCAAAGTAATTGTTCTCTGAGTTCATTTCAACTCTAAACAAAGCATTTCAAAGACACTGACCTGAGATTGGTTTTCTGTTCATAGTCCAAATTTTGGTAAAGTAGCAAAAGTGAAGTATTACAATTTAATGTTAAAGTATGAGTGGCTTTAACTGAGTGCATTGAGTCATGGGACTGGGTAATTAGACCATGAGTCATCCAAAGAAAATAGGTTTTGAAATATTTCACTTACGTATTTTAAGTATTGCTGCTTTTTATGCCTTCCAAATGTAAATAAGTATGGTCTAAATGCAGTTCAGTGTCCAACACATGCTCACAAAAAGTGAAGTAAAGTCCTGTTACTTAATCCTTCATCTAGCAGAGTTTCATTGTAGGTCATACTTGCTGCATTTTTTTTTGTAAACAGAGGCTCCTTACTCACATGTGGTATCTCAAATCATCAAAATGCTTTTACAACGATAGAGGAGACACAGCTGAATACACTGGTATAAATTTTAAGTAGGCTTATGGGAAACTGTGGAAAATACACTGATGTAAAAAAGTGACTTCTCTGGATTTTCATGGAAATGTCTCATGTGGGTTAGTGTTCGGTGAATTGGGACAAATAGATGGAACTTCTTTCACTTTGAGGCTTATAGTGCAAGGGCAAGGTGTGCCGTTCGATTTAGAGAGAGTAATACTGTATGAATGGGGACAAATGTGGGTATACTGTATTTTTGGTAAAAATGGTTGGAAGTGTTTGTGGAGTAACGGTAGTTTTAAAGGAAAAGATTTCAGTCTCTTGTCACTGATGATCGCATCATCCACCGTAGGTTCAAAAACCTTATGCAAAATGGAGAAAACCACCCACAAAACTTACCCTGTGATTCCATAAATGCTGAACTAAATACTCAGATACCAATAGAATCCAATAAAGTTTGACCTCTTTTGACCCTTTAAAACTTTCAGCTGTGTTTCTGTTTTACAGCACGACACAGTTGTGTAACTCTGAAGCAGATTTATTCATTTTCACTTGGTCTTCTCATTGGAAATGAATGGGAATTTTTTTCATTTTTCCCAGTTTTCCTTTCCAGTACTCTTCACTTAAATCCCCACAACACCAAACACATGTAGTTGGACCTGTAGAATCAACACCAAGGTGCATGGAAGCTGTTGTGGAGGCACTTGGACCCAGGACCTTACTAATGTGAGTTTTTCCTTTAATTTGTCACCCGTCTCACTTGTTCTGACTGCTCCTCTGTTTAACCTACAGAGGGCGTCCCTGCTCAGGAGATGGATCAGAAACTCATCTTATACTATGATCTACCAAGAGTTTTGGGATGTTCTTCAATCAATTAATATACACTACCAGTCAAAGGTTTGGACACACCTTCTCATTCAGTGTCATTCAACATTGTACATTAATACTGAAGTTATCTAAACTGACAGAACATCTATGAAATTGTGTAAAAAATGAAAAAAAAAAAGTTTAAACAACCCAGGACATGGTTTATATTTCAGATTGCTGAAAATGGCTACATTTAGCTTTGATTAGAGCTTTGCACAGTCATGGCATTCTCTCATCAGATTCACCAGATAGTAACCCAGAATGGTTTTCAATTCCCATGTGTGCCTTGTCAAGAGTTAATTTATGCCATTTTTGCATCATCAGTTGTCTTGTGCAGAGGAGGGGTGCGTACAAAGTCAATAGAGCTGTTTGTGCTACTACAACTACTGTACAAATCCATATAATTGCAAGAAACAGCAAGTTAAGTAAAAAGAAACTGCTTCTCGATTAGTTGCCAAGACCATCAAATGTTATCTGAGGTGCTAAATTGGCTGTTTCTGAGGGTGGTAATTTTAATACACTTATCCTCTGCAGTGGAGGTACCTCTTGGTCTTCCTTTTATGGGATGGTCCTCATTAGAGCCAGTTTTATCACCTGGGACACCATCAAAGTTCTAGAATTTTCATACTGACTGACCTTCAATAATTAAAATAATGATGGACTCTCTTTCCTCAACTGTTTCTTGCCAAAGTATAGATTTGTATGATAGTTGAAGTACAGTAGCAGTAATAGGGATATCAACTCTGTACCATTCTTCATCTGCACAAGACAACTGATGGTCTAAAGCACCTGAAGAAGGTAAGAAATGGCACAAATTAACTCACGTTTGATTTGTCAACCATTCTGGCTGACTACCTTGTGAACTGTGATTATGCAAAGCTGTGAGCAAAGCTGAAGGTGTCTACTTTGGACAATCTAAAATATAAAACAGGTTCTCAGTTGTTTAACATTTATTCAACATATAATCCCATTCATACTCCTTCACAGTTTGGATGTCTTCAGTCTTAATGTACAACATTGAAAGTAATTTTAAAAAAAGAAAGAAAAAGGAGATGGCGTGTCCAAACCTTTGACTGGTTAGTGTAAGATGTTGCATTTACACAAGAACGTAAGGGACATGAAAGGGGCACCAGTGCAGTTGTGTAAATATCTAAAATATCTGAGTCTACAGGTCTGTTCCCAAATCTATTCACTGATGTGTTTAATGTCATTTCGGTATCAGCACGAACTGTGCCATTCTGCACTAAATATCCATAGTGTAACCTTGGTAAGATGAGCTGCAGCCTGTGCAGTATGTGCATGTGTTACTTCATCTCTAAAATGACAGAAAGAATGGATCCTCACATTTTTCACCTATAATCTTCTTCTTACTTAAATACAAACACTCACAGATGAAGCCAATGCATATGCCTACACACACAGGAAGCACACAACAGACAACAAAAAGGATGCATAAAAAGGACACAAACACACTGTGCACAAACAAAAAAGTCATATACTGTTATTGTTATCAGTGTTATTATTTTCATTACTATCACTATTATCACTATTACTGTACTTCCTCCTCATATGTATCCTATCCCACGCATCATTAGCTCGCTCTCTGTGGACCCCGGGGGCTGCGTCATCGTCTGCTGATATGCTGGCGCTCTTGCTGCCGACAGCACGGTGATGCCTGTCGATAGCCAACCAGATGTTTTTTTTCTACCCTTTATTGTGGGATGGTGACTGTGCCAGGTTCACCGTGGCAACCATGGGATGGTGCTTTAGAAGCCATTACAGCGGTCCTCTGATGACACTCAAATAGCTATCATTACACCTCCTCCAAGGAGACACAGAGGGAGGAGGAGGAGGGACATGAGAGATGAGGCAGAGAGAGAGGGATGGGTGGGATGGATGCAAAGAGGAGACGTCTACAAACAAAAAGATGCAGGGATGAGTTAAGACTAAAGTAGACTGTGGGGGACAAAGTGCAAAAGGAGATAGGAAATTACAGAGACAGACAAGACTGGAAGTTAAAGATAGAGAGGATGCATGGAAGAAGGGATAAGAGGAAAAGGAGGGATGGAAGGAAAGAATGAGCAATTCCAAAATGACCATTTCTGAGTTAACAGCCTCTAGCGTTTTCTACCCTATTAAGTTCTATTCTGCCATTACTTGGGACAGCGGGGTGCTGCCTCGTACCCCACAGTGTCCCACTACTCTCAGAGCCAGCCCTATTCCACACACACAACACACTCTTTTCCTCCCTTCCTCTTTTTATAACCTTAGTTTGTCTTACTCTCCCTGTCTTCCTCCTCCTGCTCTTCCTCGTTTTCGGTCCAATTCTGAAGGTTGTGAACTGAGTAAAGCAGAGATCAGCTGAGACCAGTCTCGAGTCCAACCGTTGTCCTTGTTGTTGTTGAGCCTGAACACACTATAAAGCATTTGCTGATGCTGTTGTACTTTAGACACTTCTTTCTCCTCTTTTCTCCTGGTGCTTTATGAATCTGCTGAAAGTGGATTTAAACTGTTTTATTTTTTCCAGACACATCTTTAAGAATGTCTGGAGCCTTGTAATTACTATTTGTATTCTTTGACCTTTGACCTCCATGAGAAATGAAAGGATACCTACAACCTGATTTTCAAAAAAGTTCAGCCAAGTGTAACAATGCCAGTGCAAAAAAATGCAACACTGTTAACAAGTACTTTGACTTGTATTTCATTGGAGACAGTAAAATGTTTGACTGATCAACTTACATTTATTTGAAAATATAAAGCAATATAAAGCAAGAATGTGCTCTGTAGCACATTCCAAAAAAGTTCAGCCAGGTGCAGTTTTAGGGAGGCTTATTCACAAGGGAATTTTTTCATTAAATGCACTGAAAGGTTTAAAAATTAAGGATAGGAAAAGCTTGGATATTTCACACACTACGGTGCCAAATAGAATAAAACAGTACATGAAACTGAATGCATAACAGCTTATCAGATTGTTTTTGGATAGGTTTGACTCATTTTTGGCCCTGGCTGATGTTTTTTGAAACATGTTTCAGAACCCCCATTGACGGATAGCTGCATATTTTCAAATAAAAACATATTTTCAAATAAACAGGACTGACTAAAGTGAAAAATTGTAAGTGTAATATATGGACATACTGAAATACAAATCCACTCATTACTTTACAAACTCTTACAGTGTTGCTGCAGGTTGTTTTCTTCATATAACTCCTTCCTCGTTGTTCCATGCACAGCTTTCTTAACACACCTGCATCACTTTACACCTTCTCATTTTCTTACCACTTTTATTTTCATTATTGGACAAACCTTTGGGCTATAAAAATCTGTGCAGCACATCTTCATATCATGAGCCCTAAACATTTAATTGCAGTTTCCTCTTATTAATCCATTATATTGCTGACACCCGATCCCAGAACCCTTTCAAGTGTAGTTCCCAAAGCTACCACTTAGAGGCGGTGTCAGCCTTCTGCTTCAGCTCCTTTATGGGAACCTTGCCTATATATTTTTTGGAGGTTAAAAAAAGGGAGAGAAGATTGATGCTTGGTTTGTCAGTGTTGGTGCCTGTGTGACTGCATAGCGTAGGAGGGAAGGACTTTAGTGCTGTTTAAAATGGCTGCTTTTAATGTCTCTTGCTTTTTAGAGGACTTTGCAGAAACTGAAAGGCGTCAACAACACGAAAAGCCTTATCAACAGTTAAACATCAGTGGAGTAAAAAAAACGAAGAGGGGCGGGGGGTTTTGTTTCCCTTGTTTCAATGATTTCCATTCGCAGTACCTGCATGTTTCTGTGCCTTGTAATGCAGGCTTTCCATGGCGTAGCAGGAACACGTCTGACCCACAGTTTTAGACCCTGAATGTGTGAATGTGGGTTCTACCTCACTGCTAAGCATGCATCTCTCATGTGCTTTTAATCTCATTGGTTTTCTTGCATGCTGATTTGATTATGATCAGGGTAACGTACAGGCTTAAAAGGCTGCAGCAGTCACCCCATGGGCTCCGGCACAGAACAGTATATTACCCTCCCTTTTCTTTAAATGTGTCTGAAACGAGTCTTTGAAACAGTCCGGATTAACTGATCTATCGTGTTTCTAAAAACAAACCGCCTCTGAATCATTTATTAATTCACATTTGACTATTACAGTGCGGGTTTGTGATTTATAGGCAGAGGAGCGCCTTCCTGTGTGGTAGGAAAGAGTTAATAACAACGGGCTAAACGTGATGAGTGAGGGGACTCTGTGAAAAAGAGCGAACCAATCCGGGTCAAGATTAACACCTTGCGGTGACCTGATTGGCCTACAGCCCCCTCGTTGTCGTTCGGAGCTCAGATCCCACGTGGGGCCACGGACCCTCATTCGACCTGCCATTGGCCAAGACCCGCCTGTGAAGGATCTACTTGTATTATTGGCCCACCTGCCGCACTCGGCTCCTCCTCCTCCCTCCCCCTCCACCCACCCTCCCTCCTCGACTTGTTTTTCCGTC
>JAQQAE010005855.1:0-17218 GCA_029823295.1 Pseudamia nigra
TGAATCTTCGGTTTGTTACATAAAGAAGGAGGAAAATAACATAAGGACGACAGCAGCAATAAGTTTTAACAAGGATGTGAAAAGGGTTGTAACTGTCCCCAACAAGTGGATCAGTGACTGCAGGAAAAAGAACATTACATTGGATACCAACATCATCCGCACAAAAGCTAAAAAGCTTTATGAAACCTTTGCTGGCAGTGATGACATTCATGACAGCGAGGAGCCAGGACGAAGAGGCGCGATCAGAGGAACTGTGGCGCGTGAGTCACTATTAATAATTTCTTATGTGTTCAGCTTTGTAGGTTGATCGCTAAAATTAAATTTGTCATTTCTAAAAGCCATCATATTTTTGTAGGAAAACTTTTGTACTTTTTTATTTCTCAAACAAATGTTTGGGCCTGAAAACAGGTCTTGAGCTTTAGTTTCGTTCTATACAGTAATACTTTACTTATTTTTTATTTAAAATCTACGAAGGTTTGAATTGTGAGAGTGTTTAAATAAGAGAGAAATGTGAGAAAATGTTAATGCCTGTCTGAGAATAGTGTATAAAGTGTGTGGTGAGGGGTTTCACAGCCTTTAAACAAATACGGTGTTGCCCCGGCTAACGAATTCAATCCGTTCTGGCGTCACGTTCATTGGGCGAATCATGCATTAGCCGGAGTGAGTTTTTCCATAGGAATCTACTTCGCGGGTTATTTTTAGAACATAACCCCCGTGATAAACGAGGGACCACTGTATATAATTCAGTAACACATGGTCTGGTAATAACACATAAAAACCAACATATACATGTACGTAAAAAATACATATATACAGTTTATGATTGTAACAGATGTTTTCCCTTTTGTTATAAGGATTTTTCAGCTGTGAGCAGATTTGAGATTTTCACAACTGCATTTTATGTCAGTGAATGTATATGAACCTCAAAAAACCAATAAAGATGTATTTCCACAGTGTGGGACTTTTAAGTTGCTTGTAATAATGCCCCAACATGTAGACATCTAGAAACTAATCAAGGTCGGCTACATAGAGAAACAGCAAATGCAAATAATGACAGCGGGATGTACTGTAGGTATGTCAAGCAAGTTTCCTTAATGCATTCACTAACCTGCAATGAGAGACTAAAATGAACAGTTTAAAATGTAGGAAAACCAAAAAATATATTTAAAACAGCTCAAGCCCCTGCATCACTGTCTAGAGTGATGATGAATGGCTGCACTCACAGGGGATGGTGGTGCCATACCGCTGGGGATCTGACACCAGCAGTTTGTTCTTTAAACTGCGACGGCCAACTCCCTGTGCACCAATCAGAACCAGGGTCTTTCGTCTGAAGGGCGGGACTTTAGCTACCTCCTCGTAGATTCGCAGCTCATGACGATCGAATTCTGAAAAGAGAACAAAAGACATGAGTAACATTTCAGGATAATAAGTCGTCATGTTAAGCTCAGACAAGACAGCTTGATATTCCAGTTTGATACCTGCATTCTTGGTGGTCAAATACATCATCTTTTTTTTCTTCTTACCGCCCATCCCAGCACACAGAGGACCTAAAACACACACACACACACACACACACACACACACACACACACACACACACACACACACACACAAGGTAATCCTCTAGCCTTGGTGCTTGTTTCAACAAAGCTCCAGTTAAAATGATATACGGGAAAGGTGAGATGTCACTGAAATCTCTACTAGGTTACAATTCCCTAGGCTTAGACTGTAAGCCTTAGAGGCTTATAGACAAACTCCACCACTAGATGGCACTGTGTACTAATATCAGTGAGTCTGGTGAGCCGTCTCCTGCCACTAAACACCTGTGACACGGCTATCTTCTGACCATCTGTTCAATATGGCATTTTATATGGCCAGTGGGGGAAGAGTGTCTCAGAGCATACACAGAAATATGACCTCTACTTTCATTTAATGACATCTCATCAAGGCATGTAGAAAATGTGAATGAGCACTTCGCAGCGAGAGGGCAAATGATGACATTTTATTCCAAATTTTTAATCAGATGAATTCTATGCCATTCAGTCAATCCATGTTCTCGGTCAGTATAAAAAGTGGTTACGTGTGCGTGTGGGCAGATGTGCCCTTCCAGACTCCAAGGGCAGTACAGCTGGCCTGTCATGTTCCTTTCCAGCAGAAGTGAAGGGCACAAGGCAGCCTGTGACTCACCACCTGTTTTGTCAGTGAGAGTCTGAATGGTGCTGGCAACTCAAACAGAACCTCTCATCGCTCCTTAAGTCACAGCAAGGGAAATGCTTATTGATCAGGTATGTATTGGCAGATTTTATCACAACTCCTCAATCGACACCCCTTCCCAACAGGGCTGTTCATAAGTGTCAGACGTTGCAGCTAAATAACCAACAGACTGGATCAAGTTGCCTGAGTCATACTGATGCTCATTACCACTTCTCCACTCCTCGCTGATGAAATAATAAACTGGAAAGGTGAGAGGAGGATGAGCAGCCAGCCCAGATGAAATGTTTGTATGATATGGAGAGGAACAGATGTTGTCTTTGTTGCCGGTGTGTTTGTGCAGCGACGAGTCCGTGTCGAATCTGCATAATGAGAAGTGCTTCTGTACTCGGCTGCGTGCTGCTGAGAGGCATACCTGTGGTAGCGAGCTCCAGATCTCTCTTCACAAACGCTTTCCTCTTTTCCTCAAGGAGCTGGCTGGGTATGAGACCTGCACTCCCTCCCTCTATGTGACAGGCCTACGAAGGGAAACACAAATGAACACGAAGAAATGTAAATAAGGTCAGAGATTCCTAGTACATCTCTATCTGTGTGCTCTGCTGTGTGCAAAAGGGAAACCAGTAGTTGTGCACAGCCAGACCTAACTCAGTACTTTGTTAGTGCTGTGCTGCACGCTGGCGAAAGATTTGCCTGAAACAGAGAAAATACACACCGTGGGACATCAATCATAAATCACAGATATCTCAGGCAGTGTAAGCGTATGATGCAAAGATAGTAGATGCACTACCCTCTACATATTTTTATTTGCATTTTCAATTTTTGCCTAAAAACCTGACTGGAAACACAAACAAATGAAATATCACAAAGGTTTTGTGGAAGAGGCAATAAAGTTTCTATCTATAAAAAGTGAACATGAAGTGCAATGGAAACAAATTCAGCAAAAAATAATGTATATCTGCACTTGAAGGACAGTAATAATCACATTAATTAATACAAGAAAACAGCATATTAGATGCAAAAAAGTAATAAAACACCATGTATAAAGAACTGCACAAAAAAAACAGTGAAAGCTATGACAAACTGTTTTAATACTTTGAAAAAAAAACGATTCAGATCATGGTTCAGTTTGGAACAACAGCAGTCAACTGACTGACACATCACATTGATTATATATCTAACAACTTCTCAATAAACAGGTCAGACAAGTTACATTATGGTACAAAATAGCACTTTGAACAAACCAAGTTTTAAACTCTAATAAAAACTTAAAACCAAATCTTGCTGGCATAATAGTTATGGATGGAATGCATATAAATGAGCTTTTAAAAAATTGATTTCATATAAATTCAGCTTAAATGTACAAAATGGCTAAAAATCTCACCAGTGTCTTTGCAAACTAGTGTCATGACAGAAATTATTTAAATTCTGCACATAAGTATCCATGTCTTTGACCATATTTGCAATTTTCAGGGTACAGTTGCAGCTCATTGTTTTTGTTTTTGTAAGTACTGAGGGTGACTTTAAAAACATCCTGTGACCCACAATAACCAACCAACACAGAGTAATACAGTGTGAATTTCCCCACTGTGGGACTAATAAAGGTTGATCTAATCTAACAGTGAAACATTTGAACAGGTGTGAAGGTGTGCCTTGTCAGGAGTTAATTTGTGTCATTTCTTGTCTTCTTAATGTCCTTTAGATGTTATCTTTTGCAGAGGAAAACTGGGTGCAGAGTCAATAGCTCTATTAGTACTACAGTACTACAACTGCTGTACAAAGGCCAGTCAACTTGAAAAATTGCAACAACTGCGAATGTGTCCCAAAGTGCAGTGGCCAAAACCATTGCACTGTGATAAAAGTGACTCATGAGGGCCAGTCCTGGTTTCTGAGGCTGTTAAGTCTAATAAACATATCCTGCAGCAGAGGTCTACCTCCCCTGGGCCAGGAAGACAACTGGTGGTCTACAGCACATTATGAAAGCAAAAAATGGTTAAAATGAACTCTTAACAAGGCACAGTTGTGATTTGAAAACCATTTTGTACTGTCTGAATGCAAAGCTGTCATCACAGCTCAATGTGGCTACTCTAGACAATCTAAAATATATAACATGTTCTCGGTGGTTTAACGCTTTTTTGTTTACCGTATAACTCCACATGTGTTCTTCTGTAGTTGGGTTTTTTCAGCATTAATGCACAATATTGAAAATAATATAAATAAAGAAAAAACCTTTGACTGGTAGTGTATAGGTAAGACAATTTAATCCACCAATATGAGTTTATCATAATTACTGTATATTCATATTAGTATATGTGGAACTGATAATAGACATTTTGTTCAGAAGACCTAAATAGAATATCTCATGAAAAAGGATGCTAATAAATGAGGTTGAGTTCAGGACAGAGATTACTGTTTGATTACTATTACACGTATATCATCTGATGTATTGACCAAATCTGATATCAGTATGGGTAATGATCCCAAATGTCCAGTATGAATCAGACTCCAGCTGCAGACTGCACTGACCTGCCACCAGTTGAGGTCCTCCTGGTTGAAGATTTGCAGGATGTCTCCACTACTGAAGCTAAGCCCCGCCTCCTTACAGGGGATCAAGTTATCATGTGATGGGTCATAGTCAAAGTGGCACTTCACAAAAGCCTGAAGGATAAAGTTACAGAGAAGAGGGCACACATTACTGAGGCATCCACAGTAAAACAATGCACTGACTTGGACAAAGTGACTTGAAGACATGGTACGGGCATTTGAAATTAAGCTTTGTGGTGCTATGCAGAGGCAGGCCTTGGTACAAACAACAGCAAAGATCTCTTTTTTCCCTTTTATATTTGCCTTACCTGTCAAAACTATTGAGATCAGTCACAATAATACCAAGTAGCTCTGTTACCTCCATAGACTGTTACCTCACAGCTAGAAGTGTGGGTTTAAACCTGGCAGCCAGCTGTGATCTCTGTGTGTGGAGCTTGCATGTTCTCCTGCATTTGAATGGATTTTGTCTTAACTAATACACCTGCAATCATGCATGTGTGCTACTTAAATTGACCTGACTGAACTAATCTAAATTGTTGTATATTGGCGTGTGAAAGGTGCATTAATGCTCCATTCAAATTCACTCCTTAGATTTTATTTACTTGTCTGTTTCTACCATAATTTTGAAAATATAATACAGTGGTGCCTCGGATACCGACGATAATTCGTTCCAGCGTCACGGCCTGTATCCGAATCAGTCGTTATCCGAATCAAACTTTTTCCATATGAATACATGTAAAACCAATTAATCCGTTCTGGACCCACGACAAACTTCCATATAAAGTATGTATTACACACCCCTACCTGCACATTTATTCATTATTATTATTTGAAAAGGATGTTATGTCAATTATCTGAAACAGAATGCATGAAATTAGTTCTAAAAATTATTTAGAATGTATTCTTACCTTGGCTTATGAATTGGTAATGTGTTTGTGGACACTGCACATGTCCATAATTGTAAACAACACCACCACGCCACTGCCGGCGGCCCGACGAGCGGACGCGGGGCTGCCGGCGGCCCGACACGGGGCTGCCCAGGCTACCGCTACGGCTAACAACATAGCCAGTTCCGGAGCGGAGTTAGCTTACGATGGCAGAGGCTAGGACACACAGGACCACGCTGTCGGGTTCTGCATTAAGGAGTTAAGCTGATTCATAGATGCCGATGGTGAGGCTGTCTTGTTTCACAGCCGGCTAGCGCTAGCTAGCCGCTAGCTTCCCTAGCACTAGCACTAGCGGCTAGTGCTAGCGGCTAGCGCTCTGACTTCTGGGTCATTCTTGTTGAGACCCGGAAGTGACGCATACGTGACCCGGTAGCTTCCCTAGTGCTAGCGGCTAGCGCTCTGACTTCCGGGTCATTCTTGTTGAGATCCGGAAGTGACGCAGACGTGACCCGGACGTTGTTGTCTGGATAATTCGTTGTTATGAGGTTCAATTTTTTAGCAGTTTTTTTTGTCGGTATCCGAATTTGTCGTTGTCAGAAGTGGTCGTTGTCCGAGGTTCCACTGTATCAGATTCCAATGTGAACTGGGGAGGGTCCTGAATTCAAACACAATCACAAAAGCAATGGTATTGGAAGTTTGTATTGTGTTTCCTTTCAGTAAAACTACAAATACACAGAGTGAAAACACTTCATTGCCAACACGTGTGCATTAAGTGTAAGCATTAACCAAGGGGCAACGACCGGGCTGTTCAGTGAGGCCAATGCGAAAGTATCTTTACGTTGTAATCCCACCACTTGGCCGCTGGGGAATCGATCGTCCGGCTCCAAGAAGCTTTTTTCCCATAGAGATACACTGGACTTTTATCTGAAAATACTAAGTGAATAATTTTTTTTCATGGGTCATCATGGTTTTAAACATTTTATTTGGACCCTATAATAAGTAATGTGATGGTCCATCTTTAACTTTTTGCTTCGTTATTAAGATATTATGGCAAATAATCCGGCAAATGACTGCCATGCTGTAGTTTGATTGACATGTCGCTGTAGCAGCAGCTCACTGTAGCTAAGTCGGATCAATTCAGAGCTTCATATCTTCTATTTATTCAATATGGGCATAGTTATACATGAGATACATTGGACTGCAGCTGTGGGTGCAGTCCAATGAGTGTTGTTTACATTCACAACACTGTGATATGACTTTGTTTTACACTGTGTGGTGAAGTTTTACTGCATCAGTAAGATAGCAGCTAATGTTAGCTCTCACATGAGTCCCCTGGCATGAACGCTTTGTAAGCCCCGCGGCTGTTTGTCCAAATATGGTTACATCCTGTTTTTGGCTCCAAGATGCCGTCCAGGAAGTGACAAGTTGGTTGGCTTCAAAATGGGCTGTCAGAAACCAATGGGTGACATCACGGTCACTTTGTCCATAATATAGATAGTCTATAGTATTAACAAGTATTGAGTATGCACTGATCACTGTTTTACTTTATTTGATGTTTTTGGATTCATTTTACTGCTGCATTGATACATACTGTATGTGGTATTTATCTGTAGTACATCACAACAGTCTCATAAAAAGCACTTGAATTTGAATCTAAAATTGCATTTCAATAGATCAGATCTGCATCTGATTCAGAATCACATATGGAAGTGGTCCAGATCCCAATTGAAAAGTTCGGATTCCATGTGACTTGTGTTTTTTGCACAGGCCTGAAAAGCAAACATCAGATTCCGTTCACTTGTGCCAGCAGTATGAATATAGTCTATGTAGATGCCCTGCAATGAACTGACAACCTGTCGTGGGTGCATCTCACCTCTCGCTCAATGTCAGTTGGAATCAGCTCCAGCCCACACTGCAAGAATGATGAACGGATGGACGGTTGATCTGTTTTGCATATCCTTCAGCCCTACTATACTATACTTATTCTGCCTCTGCTGTGGTGTATGAAAAAGCATGTGATCAGTGGTTGGATGGACAGGGTGAGTAAGCGTCCATCTCTACGAGACAGCCTTGCCCACTTTCAACCTTCTCCATCTCTTAGCTCACTTTCCTGACATCTCAAGGCTACAAGATTCAGCTCATAAACCAAATCCTGCACCCCAGCCCCCACTGACAGGACAAGGAGTCTGAGAGACAGACAGATGGAGAAAAGCTAGGAGAAAGAGAAGAAGACAGGGAGAGGAAATGCAGAAAGACAGATAGAGCCAAAATGTGTAGCCATGGCAACCATCCCCTCCCCCTTGCACTTGACGCCAATTCCCGTACAGAACTGATGCATGAACATAAAAAAAGGCCTACAAGACTTGACGGTACTATAACATGTGTGTATGCTATTTGTCTGTAAGGACACGATGGACTCACACACACACACACACACCCACACACACACACACACACACACACATCTAATCATAGCCTCCACTGGCCAAAGGGAACTGTCAGTTGAATTTAGTCACCGTGCGACGGCCAGGCCTGAGGCGTGAAATACAGACAGCTGGATTACAATCACAGAGAACTTTTAGAAACAACTCTAATCATCACGAGTCCTCATCCAGTACCACATCCTCCTACACGGCTTTTTACTGTGTAGCAGAATCAAATCATTTGTTCATATCTCTGACAGACAGCCTCGATTACATATTCAAGTAGTAACTTTCATAACAGAGGCATGTTCTGAAAAAGAAAGCACCACTCGATGAGAGGGAGAGGACTAGGGCTGTATGATGCTGTGAAAATGCACTGAACAAAAACATAAACCCATCACTTTTGTTTTCGCTCCCATTTTTCATGAGCTGAACTCAAAGATCGAAGACTTTTTCTATGTACAAAAAAGGTCTATTCTCTCAGATATTGTTCACAAATTTGGATGTGGAGATCCTGGGCTGGTGTGGTTACACATGGTCTGACGCCGGTTAGACGTACTGCCAAAATCTCTAAAATGCCTTTGGAGACGGCTTATGGTAGAGAAGTGAACATTCAATTCACAGGAAACAGCTCTGGTGGACATTCCTGCAGTCAGTGTGACAATTACATGCTCCCTTAATATTTGTGGCATCTGTGGCATTGTGTGGTGTGATAAAACTGCACATTTTAGAGTGGCCTTTTATTGTGGCCAGAGTAAGGCAATAATCATGCTGTCTAATCAGCATCTTGATATGTCACACCTGTGAGGTGAATGGATTATCTCGGCAAAGGAGAAGTGCTCAGTAACACGGATTTAGACAAATCTGTGAACAATATTTGATACAAATGGACCTTTTGGGTACACAGAAAAAGTCTTCGAACTTTGAGTTCAGGTCATGAAAAATGGGAGAAAAAACAAGTGTTGCATTTATATTTTTGTTCAATGTATATTGTGAACATTATGCGCATTTACTTGGTTATGAAAGAAAATGCAGCTAAAGCCTCATAAAGGCAGACAATTCTGTAATTGTCTTACAGCATATTCTAATTCAGGTGGTGTCAGAAGAGAGGACACTTGTGCTGCTCCTTGGCTGTGTTGCTGGTCTATAAATCTACAGGTCAGATCTTTCCAGACATGTACTACAGGGGGATTAAATATGTGACTGATAATTGTAATTACTGCTTGCTGATAAAAGTGTATTTTCCCCAGATTTCAGCTCCTGCTACTTTAAGTCTGTTTATAGTGAGTCTACACTACAAGCATTTGCTTATTAAGTGTTAACCTGTAGAGATTGTGTAACATGTTGTTTTGCTGCTGAACAAATAATGGCCAGCTTCTGATAGAGGTACTGTACGTGAGCAGCCACCAGAAAACGAGCAACAGGTTGACCTGTCCTGTAAACAAGGAAAAACTTTTTTCTGAAAAAAAAAAAAAATGCTGCTTGAAATCATGAGGAAGCCACTCCATGTTTCAAATAACAACATGGTGGGTTTTAAAACCATAAATTTTGTACAGTGGTACCTCAGCGTACAAAATTAATCTGTTCCGGCATGACGCTCGTACGGCGAAAATTTTGTACCGCTGGGCGGGTTTTTCCCAAAGGAATAAATGTAAATATAATATTAATCCATTCCAGAACCCACGAAAACTCCCATATTACACACCTATATGCGCACATTTATTCATTATTATTATTATATGAAAAGGAAGTTATGTTAATTATATATAAAGGAATGCATGAAATTACTTCTTAAAACGATTTATAAAGACACTTACCAGAGGAGGAGGAGACGGAGATGCAGGTGAAGCTTGATGGTGGTGGCAGCAGAGGAGGAGTGGTAAACAAGCGAGGGTTTAATCTTGCAGTCTTCGCTCGTGTTGCAGCAAAACGCAGTGTTAATCTGTCTGTCTTTCATCGGTTTATGACCCAGCAGTTTCTTTTCCTCTGCCGTGATGAAAGTCCTCCGTGGCTTCTTCTTCCAGAAGAGTCCTGTTTCGTCACAATTAAACACTTGTTGAGGAAGGTATCCTTCCTCAGTCACGAGCTCTTGGAAGCACTGAACAAACTGATCGGCAGCTTTCTGAACGGAACCTGCTGCCTCCCCGTGCCTAACAACCGAATGAATTCCCGTGAGTCTCTTGAAGCAGTCGAACCAGCCACGGCTGGCCATGAAGTCTTCCACGGGTGGTTCTGTGGAACTGTCGCCACAGTTTTCTTTTTTTGGTCCTGATAGATTACACAAGCCTTTTCACAAATGATGGCTTCGGTGACCGTATCACCAGCCATTTCCTTTTCCTTGATCCAACACAGCAGTAGCCGCTTCATGTTGTCATGGAGAGGACACCGTGGTTTTGAAAGGAATGTTGTTCCTTTAGCTGAATTCACAGACCTGATAGCTTCTTTCTGCCTCAGTATTGTGCAGATGGTAGAAGCGTTCCGGTTGTACTCCTTTGCCAGGTCGGTCACTCGAGCGCCACGAGAATGTTTTTGTATGATCTCGTGTTTCACATGCATCGACATTGCAGTACCATTCTTCTTAGGTCCCATGATGAAAAACACAAAATGAAGCAGTATTTTAGGTGAAAAAAGGAAAATATACAGCGCGAGGTTCACGTTGACGTTTGCACTCCGTCGTAATAAACCTGGAAGTGACTGTGGACACTTTGCACACACCGTCACATTGCAATATCTCTTTGTAACGCAATGCTTTTTTCGGTGGCCGGGATGCATTTTTGGCCAAAATTTTTTTTGTACAGCGAATATTTAGTAGGGGGAAGCGTTTGTATGGCAAGGTACCACTGTATCTGAATTACAGTTCTTTTAGCAAAATCCTAGCAAGAGCCACATGCTAGTTTCTGGTGGGGGATGCCACAGCTGATTAACATATAGGCTTCCTTTGGCTACTCAAGTGACAATGGACCAGGAAGAACGTATAGCACGGGAACTAAATCATGGTCCTTAGAGCACATTTTGGAAGTATTTGTTCAACAAGACAGATGCCGACAGCAATCTCACTTATGAGTCCAAACTAGACGAAGAAGCTGAATAAATCTATGAGAGCAACTGCCTTACATGAGAGAACATCCCTCATCTACAGTTGACCTTAACTGAAGATGAGAAGACAAAAAATGTGGTTTGATTGTCACATAAATCACTTTCAATGTATTCATCTTGCTGTATAAAAGCTCAAATTTCAATCAAGTTCCAGATGTTGGGAACACCAGCATCAACATCTCCCTTTAAACCGCAAAAGATGACATTCATTGTGATGACTACTGATACTGACTGTCATGAAACTGTTTCATTACACTTGATATTGCCAGCTCCAAAGTGGCATATATTTTCAAATTTCATTAAATATGTATTTTTCAACTTAAACATATCAACTTCTCACATTTAACTTCAGATTTAATTTAGCATGTTTTACACAGTTTCCTCAAACACACACTACACCATTAAATGCAGTTATATTGTGCAGGTGAAGACTTAGACGATATATAGAAAAGTGTCTGATAGTGCTTAGAAAGGGATCAAACTTTCCATGTATACAGAGAAAAGGTTTGTGGTTCCTACTTGAAGGCAGTCTTGTATTATTACTGTTGCAAATTCCAAAGGTCTAACCATAAATACTGCTTAAAGCCTACAGTATATGGCTTCAACTCCAGTTTTATTCTGAGGATTGTATGCTGCTACACAGGCCGGTGTAAAACAAGCTTAACTTACTATTCCTTCACATTTTTGAATGCAATGTGTCCATGGACTATTAGTGTACACGTGTATCTATGATTATGCTAACAATACTGGCACAAAGCTGATCCCTGCATCATTTTCTAGTAGATTATGATTTTAGTATATTTTTGGTCTAGTGTAGGCAATTCATTCAGTATGCTTTCTTCATGCTCCAGTGTTTCTCCTTTCTTTAGCTGAGACCAGTCAGTCACAGAGTGTTTTGTCCAGCACTTTTCTTACTGAATGTACTTCCTCTTCTGAAGTGCTCCATCCTCCCATCCTATTGGAAAAAAATCACTAGACCAGCTAACCCCTCTATTTCCCTCCTCTCAAACTGGGTCACACCAGCGTGAGGAGACTTTTGCAGCTCTTTGAAAAGCTACTGTTTCATTAGCATGGCAAGTTGTTCCACATAAATCTTTAAAGTGCAACACCCTGACATGTTCTTTATGGGGCAAACTTTGAATCCACAATTGAGGAGCTGCTTTTGGATCACTTTTTGTCAGCTGTGTTTGGGAGGGCTTCAAGTTTTGATGTATTAGGTATAAGCAGAAAATTAGTCCACTTTTGGAAAACTGACAAAACTGTAATGTAGGTGTTAGAGCCAAAGCGCCAATGTCATCTGGAGAGTTCCTGTTGTAAAATCAGATATATGATTCTTGGCACAGCAGACAAGGTTACAGACTACAAATGCCAAGGAGGACAGTGAGGCGTACTTATTTGACTGATGAAAATGGCAGTACTGTTTAAAACTGACTTTTCCAAACTTAAGGTTTGGACCCAAACTGAGTCACAGAGTAAAATACACAATATTATTCATAATTTCATTTAATGTCAGTTTATAAATGCTGATCTCACTAAAGCCTTCTAAACCGCATAGGAATGACCTCTGTCATTACAGACATCAATGATGAAAATCACATGATGTTACACACAATAAATAAACATAAACATAATATATCTATAACAAAACAAACAAATAATTGGCACAAATCCAAAACAACTGAAGGTGCATTTGACAACTAATTAATTTAACTAGCAACGGGTCAATAACATGACTAGGTATAAAAGGAGATGATTTAGAGAGGCAGACCCTCTTAGGTGTAAAGACTGGCAGAGGTTCACCAATCTGTGTGAAACTGTGTTTAAAAATTCAGTTCAATTCAATTGTATTTGTACAGAACCAATTATAGTCCAAGATTATGTTAGGGCATTTCACAATTCAAGACTGAAACCTCAAGACTATATAGAGAGCAAACCCAACAGAACCACCGAGAGCAAGCCAAGGGTGACGGGGAGAAAATGGATGGATGGAAAAGAGAAAAACCTCCAGCAGAAGCAGCGGCTCAGGGTAGGTGGCCATCTGCCTCGACCGGTCGGGGTTAGTGGACAGAGGAGAGACAAGAGTAGAGATAGAGCAAGAATTTTAGAGAGAGAGAGACAGGCAAAGAGAGCGAGAGAAAGAGAGAGAGAGAGAGACAGGGGAAGAGTTTAAGAGAGCGATAGAGATAGAGAGAAGCTTGGTGCATCACTGTCCCCCAGCAGCCTAGGACTATGCAGCAGGAAAGGTTAAAGGTTATTTGACCTAGTCCTGACTATGCGCTTTGTCAAAAAGGACAGTTTTCAGCCTCATTTTAAAGGTACAGTACAGTCTAGATTAGAATTATGGAACAATTTCAAAAAAATGTTAACAAACATAAAATTAGGAAGACTTATTCCACAATTTTTACATGCAGTCTTTAGCAGATTGGTGAATCTCTGCCCATCGTTACATCTGGGAGGCTTTGCCTTTCTAAAATGCTCTTTTTATGCCCAGTCATGTTACTGTCCTTTTCCTAGTTAACCTCATTACTGTCAAATGCTCCTCCAGTTGTTTTTGATTTGTGCCAATAACTTTTCCAGCCTATTGTTGCCCGTTCCAATTTTTTTGCCATGTTCCTGCCTTCAAATTCAAAAGGAGCTGATATTTTACATGACATGGTAAAATGTCCGTTTCAGCATCTGACATGTTGTGTATGTGGGAATAAAATATGGACGTGTGAGATTTGCAAATGATTCCTTTCTGTTTTTATTTACATTTATACAGTTATTTATACACAGTCCCAACTTTTTGGAATTGGGTTTGTAGAAGTTGCATTGTGATAAATCAAAATGAAAACAGCGTGAAAGACTATAATACAGACATAACAGAACAAAAGCAACTTAAAAGATACATGACAAAACAATGTTAAAGGAAGTAACAAGACAAAAGCAATATAAAAGAAACAAATGCAAATGATAAAAACTACACAAAAGCTTAAAAAAATGTAAAAACCACATGATAAAAGGATGTAATGAGTACAACAAAATGAAAATGACATAAAAAAAGACTCCATTCAATACTTTGACCACAGAAAAATTAATGTCATGTGGTCGGAAGGTAGAAAAGCCACTGGACATTGTTGTAAGGAGGAAACAAATTGGGTCTCTAGCTAAAGCACCCAGGACACTTACCTAAAACTGAGGCTACTTTGAAAACCTTGGGGAAACTACAGAGTCAAAATGTGCTGACCTGTCTGGGAGTGTGTGGCTCCTGGTAGCTGGGCAAAATTTTCAGCACCACACTGCCACTGGCCTCTTTCAGCATCTCTTGCAGAACTTTGGGATCGTTGCCAACCTCCTTGCCATTCACCTCCTTGATGATGTCACCCACATGGAGCAGACCTTGCTGGTCAATCATCCCACCATGGAGAATCCTAGCAATCACCAGCTCCCCACTCTCTACTCGAAATGTCACTCCCTATACACCCACAGACACACACAGTCAAAAGATAACAGTTACTATCATGAAAGCTACCTCAACTTAGAATCTACAATAACACTAATTCCAAAATAGTTCAGCCAGGTGGAAGAATGCAATAATGGGGTCATTCCATATAAAATCAACAAATTCTGAGAAAGGTTCCCACAGGACTTCCTGTAATTATAAAATGAATCATGACTGCAGTGTAATCATGTTTATTTTTATTTCTCTGTATCCTTGGCATTAAAGTGATCAGTTGGCTGCCGACAAAATCAAAATTAAAAATTTTGATTTGATGTTGTGAGACCCCAAATGCACATGGCAGTAGTATAATTTGTGCTGAATCTGAAGGGAGCCACATGTTGAACATTTTTATCATACATGCCATTTTTGTATGTGTTATTTTCAATGCAAAAGAGCTCCTGTTGACTTCATCATTTTTACTGTCTGTGCCAAGGATTCGATCATACAGACTCACAGGCACATTATTCCAGGATGTCAGGATGATTTTGGTTGTTCTGCTGGGTGTGGCGAGCCCCACAGAACTAACAACTGGGTAATTTCACATAAAAACAACAAATTCTGAGAAACATTACCATATGGCTGCTTCTTAGCACACCAACTACAGCCTCTTTTATTAACTACAACTTCTATTTTTTTCTTCATTTTCTTGAATATTTTGTACATTTTTTTATCCATTTTCCTTGAGTTATTACTTCATTATGTAGTTCATTTAGTTGATTTAGTGCTTATTTTATTCATTTCAATTTATTATAATATGTTACTTCCATCACTGGACAAAGCTACAAGAGTCACTTGGGAGGGGCTAAAGAGCCACATGAGGCCCTGGAGCCACAGGTTGCACACCCCTGCCATAGTGCATCCCTTCCTATTGTTCTTTGAAGAGCTCTGTTTTTAAACATTTCAAAACTTTACTGTGCATTTAATGAAAAAAAAATGGTGATCCTCAGTCCATCTATACCTCTTCCAGGATGCTGCTTGTGTTGTTTTTCACATTTTTACATCAGCTATTTAAATTCACATTGTTTTCAAATGATTTTATGTAACTCATTTTCAGCCTATCAGTTGGTGCGGGCTGATCTTTTTTGCACACCGAAATTGAGGAATGGCTGCATATTTTCAGCTAAATAGTTGACTAGACAAAACATGGACTGTGTTTTGTTCATACTGGGTACAAGCACATTTTAATACCACTGCATTATGATTTAATTTGCAGTTTTCCATGCATCTTAATGTTTTCGGTAATGGAGTTGTATTTCAAGCAAGATCTGCTGCATAAATGCTTACATTTCAAAAGCCAGTCAGCCCTATGAACAAGTGATGAAACCAATGGAAAAATGTATGAGCTGGGCTGTAAAAAATCTGTAAAGTCACAACTTGAAACATCAGCTTCCCTGTTCGTGGATTTCTGCTACACTGTACTGTTGTATTATGGAGATACAGTATTAAAGCATAAATAACTGTTTATTCTGCTGTTTCCTTCTTTGTTTGTGGTACAATACGCTCTCTTAGGCTCCATCAGATATGCTTCCCTTTGATCAAAATTAAATTATGTGACAACAGCAATTTTCTAAATGGCACTGCAAATGTTGCTCCAAAAATCTATGGACAATTTCACAGACATCTGCGTAAAAGGTTGTGCAACATTTGGAAAAGATTTATAAAAAATTAGCTTTGAAAGTCCAAAATTAAAGTGCCTTCCAAAGTAATTACTGATTCCTCACTATCGATTAGGTGCCTGTCGACCTGCTGCAGACTAATAAATTCCCTCAGCCCCAGTATATATCTGACTTATTTCTTTTTTTAAATACAAAAAGGGATTTCATCATTCTGAGTGCATGTTCTGATCCAAAGCCACAAATCATTCCTTTCATTGACGCATTTTATCTGCGTACAGATAACTGCAGCAGTCCATCCTGTTGCAATAACAAAGCAGAGTGCTCTCAGGGAGAAGACTTACAAGGTGCTCTCCAGACACCTTTCTGATGCCAACCATCCTGACGGCATCAGGGGGAACTGGCTGGTTGTTAAGGGCAGCATCCATGAAGGAACAGGGGCTGGGGGGTGGGGTCTCATAGTTTTTGGATGCCACAGAATCGTGGGTCTCCAAGAGAGACTGTGAGAAGAACAGGAAAAAATAGCAGT
This sequence comes from Pseudamia nigra, assembly GCA_029823295.1. Classification (NCBI taxonomy): domain Eukaryota; kingdom Metazoa; phylum Chordata; class Actinopteri; order Kurtiformes; family Apogonidae; genus Pseudamia; species Pseudamia nigra. The sequence goes on from JAQQAE010005855.1 coordinate 16,782, forward strand.
TATGATTATGACAGTGAAAAAGAGAGGAACAGAAACATGCTGCATAAATCCGAAGGTGGGTAATAGATGAACCTGAAGACCTTCACCAGAGTCTTTGTGTTTGGATTGTTCATTCTAAGCTATTGTAGAAATACGGCGGACTCCGTGGGAAGTGATCCATTTGTAAATAGTAAGGTAACAAAAACACATCGATTCTTATTCTCAGGGGTTACACCCTAATGAAAACATACCGTAAGTATGCAGTGTATGTATCCTCCATTCAATGCATATCTGTCCCAAACAGGAAAGTTGATCATGAAAAACAGCTTCATTTGCAATTCTTCACTTCCATCCCATCCATTTTCTACCCCTTAATCCTCATGAGGGTTGGGGGGGGGTGCTGGAGCCTATCCCAGCTGACTTGAGCGAAGGCAGGGTACACCCTGGATGAGTCGCCA
>JAQQAE010005856.1:5303-17217 GCA_029823295.1 Pseudamia nigra
ACTAATGAAAATACAAGCATTCACACTATATGCCATTTCTGCAAATGCAGTAGATGCTTTGAATCCTACACACTTAAAGAGTATCACATACATACAGTAAGTCCCGCCCTGTCCAGTTTTGAGTGTGTTTCTTTGTCTCTTACTGATGTGATCAACACCAACCAGCTCATCTCACATGTACAATGCTCATTAATGCCTACTGTCCCAATTTTTTAAAGAATCATTACATCATTGATACTTCACAATTTGAATGTAACAGATAGAAAAGAATAGGATGACTGGACTGAAACCTTACATATTCAAATACTGTATGTCTGTCTCTTAATGTGGGAGAAGCTTTATTTTTAGGCTTCTCCCAAGGGTCCAGAGTCAGTTCAAAACTGAATAAAGCTGCAGGTCATAATTCAGCTGCATCACGAATCCACTGGGAGTCTTACATCTGGTGAATAAAAAGGCTGTTTAAATATCTATTCACTGAAACATAAGTCAGATAATGACACACGAATCCACCCAGTCCTCTGGCTGGCAGCTCTTTTATTTGCTGTGGATTCCAATCAATCAACCACAATTCCACTGTATTTTAATGGAATGCACTTTTGCAGGCCATTGTCTTCAATGTGTTGAGTAATTAGAATAACAACTGAAGATATTTTACACTGATACTGTGTGTGTAGTTTTTAACAGTTGAATCCATTAAGTAAAAACAAATATCAGCATTTCTGACCCTCACGAGGATTAAGGGGTAGAAAATGGATGGATGGATGGACATAAAAACACAATATATATACTGTATATATATTTCTTTTTTGCAGAGAGTCACCATGACTTGCTGACCATCTGGAAGTTACTAGATCATGCACAGCCTCTTCAAAAATGATTTTAAAAGTCAATATAAGAAAACAATAGTGTCCTGTGCAGCCCGAGCTGCTTCAAATGATCAATGCCCTGGATCAAATCACCAAGAGACCCCCTGCAGGCCATTGTTTAATGTGAAGCCTTCTTTTTTAATATCCAGTGTGTTAGCATTTCCATTTGTACTGCCCGTGATGTTTTTTCATCATTTTTGTTAAATTACAGTACGCTATAATGCAAGGATTCGTCTTAGGCATCAGCTTTTTCACTAAAAAAGCAGACAGGACATACAAATTTATATCATATCATACCTTCAAGCATAGTTTAAAGGAGACAAATGGTGAAAATTTGGGTTCATGTATTTTCTATTGATAAAGTCTGGGGGCTCAAGTATCAAAATTGTCACTCAAGGGAGAAAACCGCACAGGCCTTGTTTAGATAACTGGGCCTGAAACAAGCCATTTAGATTCCTGGATCTTTGTGATGTCACTAACATACTGTCCTCAGTGTGTCATTCAGAACTCACTAAACTGACCAGAATCACCAAAACTATCTTGGCATCCTTTGATGAAGTGCCAGACGCTCTGTAAGCTGTGTCCATGGACTGTACATATTACTGGACAAAGTGACCGTGACGTCACCCATTAGTTTCTGAAAGGCTGTTTTGAGGCCAATCAGGTTGTCACTTCCTGGACGGCATATTGGAGCCAAAAACTGGATGTAACCATAATTGGACGAACAGCAGCGGGGCTTGCAAAGTGTTCATGCCAGGGGACTCATGGGAAGCTAATATTAGCCACTAGCTTACTGATACAGTAAAATTTCACCACACAGTGTCAAACAAAGTCATATTACAGTGTTGTTATTGTAAACACTTACCCACAACTGCAGTCGAGCATATCTCATGTACAACTGTGCCCATATTGAATAAATAAAAAATACGAAGGTCTGAATCAGTCCGACTTCACTAAAACAAGCTGCTGCTGTAGCAACATCAAACCCCAGCATGGCAGTGATTTGTTGGATTATTTGCTCTAATATCTTAATAATGAAGTAAAAAGTTAAAGATGGACCATCACATTACTTATAGAGGGTCCAAATAAAACGTTTGAGACCATGAAGACCCATGACTAAAAATTTATTTGCTTAGTATTTTCAGATATGTATCTCTATGGGAAAAAAGCTTCTTGGAGCCGGACGAGCAGCTTCCCAGGGGCCAAGCGGTGGGATTACAACTTAAAGTTACTTCTGCATTGGCCTCACTGAACTGCCCAGGTTGTTGCCCCTTGGCTGTGTCCCAATTCAAGGGCTGCAGCCTATGTAGGCTGCATTTTTCAGCCATTGATGTCATAGCCAGGCACAAAGGCTTTTCCATTTCAACAGCTTCTTCAAATGCAGCAGACAAGTGCAGCCTTTGTTGGCCGGGTAACGAAGGCTACAACCAATGGATCCTTCGTGGCCCACCGTATCCCATCATGCATTGTGCGCATGACCAACGGGAGTACTGCCAAATCAGGGAGCTGTGAGGAATACACATTTAAATAAGATAGAGCATTTCCAATTCATGATTGAAATTAAAAAGCAAAATAACCACAAACATGAGAGAAAAATCCTCCATCTCTAACCAGCAGCTGGTCGGCGACAGGTGTCTACGTCATTACGCAAGGGTAAGAACAGCTGTGCCAATTTACGCAAATTGACCAGCCTCTGTGGGCTAGACTGTCCCATTTAACAACTGTTAGGTGTAGCCTTTGCAGACCATGAAGACTGCAGCCAATGTGGACACAAACAGAAAATGGGTGTGGTCAACAGCAGCTCATTTGCATTTAAATCAACAAACACTGAAACAATCTGTCTAGTAAATGGCTGAAAACCAGGCGTACACAGAAATGGTTGAATCGAGCATCCCTATGGTATCTTGAGCTGAAATTAAAGTACACAGTCTAGCGGCGTGTAGGAATTACACTGTTGAAAAAGGGTACAACATGTCTCATTTAAATGTGAAAATCTATCATTTGGAAACAAGATTTATTAAGATTAAATTAGGTGAGTTTCATAGTGTGAAGAATGACATGCAATTGCCCTTGATGTTCTGTCCTATTTATGTTTAGCACCATTAAATGATTATATTTGTGCATTTGGCAAATGCAATCTACTGTACGCTCATATTCTGTGACCACAGATTTCCTCCATTCTCTTTCACTCTCACTAATGTAATTATCTCCCATATGCCTGTAATTTAAACTGTGAATAGTCATGATTTACAGTCACTATAAGTAGCTCCTGCATTTCACCAGAGCAGCTCAATTAGTGTGTGTAGTTATGTCACAGCTCGAGCATCAGCATTGATCAATACGATCATTACTCCAATTTCCCCTCTTGTCATTAACACTCCTACAAAAACTTCCTTATTTGCATGCATTCACACAGACCCACAACCAATCATGGAAATAAAATTTCTGAAATCTCGTGCTATTTCTCCATCAAAATAGTGTAAAATGATGGTTTTTGAAAAAGGAAAGTGCAGTGTAAAGCGAGAAATGTAACAGTCACACTCTGGCTGTGGTACACACACACACACACACACACAGTTTGAAATGATGGCACATTCATTCAGTGACACCTGCATCTTGTGTGATTAAGGGAGGCTCAGGGTGGGTGGAGAAATAAAATACAGTCAATGCAAAAGTTAATAGGCTCCCATGCTCACACTTACATATGACTATTACACTGCTGTCTCTCCATATCTAGAAAGACACCTGCATCACGCTGATATGGGAGCTAGTGTGTGCATCCTGCAACAAGACACACTCTTTCTCTTCCTTGCCCACATACACACACTTCTTGCCCATTTTTGCAGCTTATTTTCATCTCTCTCTCTCACCTTTCCCCCACCACCACCCCTCTCCCTCTTCTTTTTCTCTAAACCTGTCACTGGGCCGACTGTGCACATGCTGACATCAGCAACCAGCAGCGCCCCCTAGGTACCCCCAACCCTTACACACACTCATACACACAAACCTATACACACGGGACACGTATATCAAGCAAGTGCCACTCGACTGTGATATGGAATTACTAACAAATGTGATTGATAGTGATCAACAGCCTCATAAAATGTGCTGCAGGTTCATGCCCCTGCTCTTAATTAACTATAAATTACATGACCAGTATTCCCTCTGTCAACACACATAGGCTCGCGTTTGTTACACCTACAAAATGTCATCATGAGTCACTGTTAAGCATGGCATAATGAAAAAGTAAATCAACCAGACACTTTTGTGCACATTTGGCCTACCTGGTCCTCTGTGAAGGCCTAAAGTAGGTGCTTTACTCACTGTACAGTGCAGGTAAAGGATATGGCCATTCGGTGATCTTTTTGGCGTATTTTCTCACGAAGTTATCCTCACTGAAAATGAACAGCGAGCGGTTGACAGTGAAACAGTTCTGGCGCACAGGGATGGGGTTATAGAGGGCCATAGTCCGGGCTCTCTGCGCCATCGACTGCTTGTACATTCTCTGGGCTCCGGGCCCTCCGGGTGGACCGTGGCCATGCCCATGTCCATGCCCGTGGCCGTGACCGTGACCATGTCCGTGGGGTCCTCCTTGCCTGCTACCACCGCGGCCGCCCGGGCCACCGCCATACCTGGCCGGTACCTCGTCTCCGAACCGCGCCATTCTCTGCACACCGAAAGCCAATCTTTATGAAGAAGCGTAGAAGGAGACCAATTCTCAGCTGTGCAGCCACACAACATTACATCCCATCTGGATCAAAACGTCTCATGTGCACAACGGGTTGTCTTGTAGGCTACGGCTGAACACCTGCACCCGGCGAGCGTAGCTCCTGGTTTTAGCAGACGAGGCCGCCCATGTACCGTCTCCGTCTCTGCGCGTCTCTGCCAACGGCCAGTTGTGGGTGTGAGGAAATTAAATGTGTGGTCGTTTGGCTGGCTGCTTGCACCGTACGGTAGTGCTGTGGGGTGTCTCCGTTTGAATGTCCGTAAAAAACTGGGTTTGTCCCCAACATGAAATCATGGGGAGACTTGAGCCCGTTGACATTAATGTTTCATGTTGTCCATGCTTAATGCTTGTATCAGAGCGCACCACATCCTCTTGCACTTCTCTGGACGATTTATTTCTTTATTCTAATGGTAACATATAATTACTGAAAAAAAACGCCTCTAAGACGGGCCTCAATTAATCAGACTGTCGAAAAATAAATCGGAAAACCATTGACAGCCCATTGCCTACCTGCGGCGGTCAGTGGTGTTTAACTTGGCATTTTGCAAACAGTCGCATTTCCGAAGACTTAAATGGCATTGAAAATGGAAAAGACACTATTATTTATTTATTTTGAAACATCCGCAATGTTTGGTACAGTCTGTGGCAATAATGTGGCTCCCGCCACCTTACAGTTGTTTTACCAGTGCGCTCTGACAAGCCACTGGGACCAAAAATGTAACATTTGTTATTAGTCTTATTTCAGAATGCATACGAGGAAAGACAAAAAAGAAAAGATACCGTTTTCCTTTGAAATGCCGTTGTCATTGTAGTCAAGCGCTGTAGATGAAAGAATTTTCTTAAATGAATTCAGTAGCATCTTCCCTCGTTGCATCTTCTCTCCGTCACCTGCGCGACCATCCAGAAGCTGAGCAAGAACACACGGACGGCGTCGTCAAAGACAAGGATACGACGGCCGCTTCTCCGCCGTCTTACACCCTCTCATGATCTTGGTTTGGCCGTTCGAGGTGCAGCAGCGCCGATAAAGTCCCTCACCATCCCCGCCCCTAAAACTCTACCTTCGTCCGCACTGATAAGCCCGAATGTCCTGGCAGATCGTCCTTTCTTTCTCTCTCATTGGAGTAGGGTACTGCGTTCCTTACGGCCTCCTCTCTGTTCGTCCGGCGGCCCCAAGGGGAGGAGGAGCGGGACAGACGGACGGATGGATGGATAGATGGATTGGTAAATGGACGGAGACAAAAATGAAAGGGAGGGACCGGCTGATTCTTCAGTATTCAGGGCAGAATCTGCCTATAAATTCAACAGTCGCACCGCGCGCGAAATTCCTGTCTCTCAGCTTGTATGAATTAAAATAAGAGCTGATCGGTTCTGCAGCCGCAGCACATGACGCACGCACTCCGTCCAACTTCCAGACGTATGTCACGGACGGTGGAATCGTCTATCGCCCATTTATTTGAAGATATTTCGAGCAGGAGCCCTGCCCAGTTGGACTGGACCTCTCCAACTCCATATCAATTTGAATAAATGCGTAAAATAGCCTCTTGGCGTAGAGGATGATCTGACATCGGTATTTGTGTGACTCCTTTCCTTCTACCTCTGCGTGAGTGTGTGTTTCCAAAAGACCCAGTAGTCTAAGTATGCTTATTACAGCCAGATGTGCGTGTGTGTGGCAAAGGGATTTAGGAGGGAGGGGTATGGAAACGGGGTGTGGGGGGCATTATGCAGCTCGTGTACAGATACAGCTGCAACCTAAGCTGACAATGACTGCGCGCACACAAGCGCGTGATTTTGAGTGTGGACGCGCGAGTCTGCGTGTGTTTGTTACGGAAGGTGGAGGGGGAGGCTATTCTTAGCAACAGACATTTGGAAATTAATGGACGAAGAGAGCTCTCTCCTCCCTCCCTCGCCGACACCGAGTCGAGGATCTTCTCAGGCTTTCTCTCCTCTCCTTCAGGCTTTTTTTCATCCCTTCACTAAAACACTGGTGCCTGTCTGTTCAAGGTGTGACCATATGCTGTGCGCTAAAGCCGAGGAGCAACAAAGATGTTCAGTCATGTAACACAAGACACCATGCGTTTCGAAAGATAAGACCCGCAGTATTTTCTTTCCATTTCTTTCTTCCACGTATTTTATGCAAGCTGTCAATACTGTTAGTCAGAAAGTCACCAGTCTCCCTTTTTACCAGAACATGTCTGTCACAACGTCAATTTTAGTGCGAATGCCTATTAAATTTGCATGTTTGAGTAGCCTATGAGTTATTTAGAACCGGAGGCTGATGGAATATGACATGCAGTGGTCTAATATTCAATGAATGCCATGAGTCACCAGCAAAAACACCGAGCAACGGAAGACCAGGACGTCAAAGCTCAGAGAGGGAAAGCAAAGGTTGTATTCATAGACAATCTTCTCTCTTAATCTATTATGCGACCTAATTGATTGACTCTAGAAATAGCTGCCTCTGCGAATGGGAAATGATCATATACAGATTTAAGGGTGACCCGGAGAATTAATACACCCTTATAAGAAATTGAATCAGAAGAGAACCTTTCCCAGTGCGAACACCAATCGATAACAGCACGACCTTAAACGTCTATTCGATATGTGAGAAAGGGATCGTTTTGCTTTGTGTCCACTTAAGCAAGGCTTCCTGTGGTGAGTGTGAGACTGACCCCACAACAAGGACACGCAAGACACAAATTACATTCCTTTTTCTTGAGAATGATAACTGTATATGTTTGTCAGGATCTGGATTAAGCCTATTTTCACTCTTCATTAAAATGTTGCCGAATTAATCTCAATTAGAAAATTAAAGCCACAGCCCTTGCTTTTCGCCTCAGTTTTTCTGTGGAGACAGTTGACAGGCTGATCATTTCAAAACCATGGACAGCACTAACATGAAATAAGGACCATGGAGAGCTCCTGAACCGTTCATAGTCATTACTAAATCCGGCCATGGTCCTGATTTCATGTTGCTGCTGTCTATGGTGCTGAAATGATGAGACTGACCATGAATTAGATCATGGAGAATTCCTAAACATGTCATATCCTGAAGAGTTCATATCAAACATGGTGGCAATAAATGGAGTTGGAGTAAAAATAACAGAGCCAGCATCACAGTAGGGTTAAGATACAGTAAGATACAGTGCAGTAGCATGACTGACACTTCACCCCCTACCTGTGCATCTGTGTTAAATTGAGTCAGGGAGTCAGAAAGGTTTGAGGCATGACTTCATAAAGGAAGAATTCTGTTCTTTTTGATCTTCATATCGATCATCTGGCTATGATTGGTAATATTTTCATGTATCATGTCAGATGTTGATCTGGTCATCATCAATCCCTGAAATACTGAGCATGATGTGGAACATAATATGAAATACAGCACTAGTAAGAGTTGGGATCTGCACAACCAAAGAGTCTAAATACTTACAGCTTCCTATTTTTAAGGTAAGTTCAAATATCTTGGACACTTTATTACAGAACCAGTGAATATTTACAGGCAGTGCCATGTGTTGTATGGACAGGCAAAAGTCTCTTAGCAAGCTGGTGAATGTACAGATGTTGAAGTTTCTCAGTTCAATGCATATACCCTTCTATACTGCACATCTGTGGTCAAATTAAAGTAAAGCTAGCTTCAAGGTAGCTCATAATGATGTGATGAGGTGATGTCTGAGTAGGCCTAGATATTGTGTGAGTGAAATGAGTCATCACATTTAAAGTTGTTTTAAGAAATAAATCAATTTATTTAATAAATTAAATATATTTGTTGTCTTTAGCACTGAAATGATCATGTCTTTATCAAACCAAAAGTTCGGTGCTACACACATTTCCCAGTCGTGGAGCAACTAATACTGGTGTGTTTCATAGAACATTTTTATTTTGTATTGTGTTCATTTTTTGATTTTGTGTATGTGTTTTCCTGTTAGACTCTGAGTCTGTGATAAAATTCAAATTTACCTGAATCCAGCATGTCTCTTGTGCTCAGTGGATAAGAAGTGCCAATTCAGCTAAACCCCATTTTGACTTCTGTGATCTGCTTGCTTCTTTAAAGCAGCTGGTGCATGTCTGTCCTCTAGTTCTTTACAGTTGTTGTCAGGTCTTGGTGTCCTCAGCTACACTCTGAAACTAGACACGTTGCAAGCATTGCAGCTATGATTCACTGCAGGAAAAAAAAAACTGCGATGATTAACAATGATCCCATCTTAATATAAAACAAAAATCTACACCTGCAGTGGAATAGCAATTATGCATTTTGTGCAAATGTGGAGTTTGTATCTCCAAAAAATAGTATGTGCTTTTTACAAACACTGTACACACACTAAGAGTGCTGAAATAATACACATATACTGACATAAATGTACAGCATACAGTTGTGGTTAAAACTATTAGCCCCCCACAATGAAAAGTTTATTTTTTATTTCAGAAATTTTCTTAAAAAGGTTTTTAACAGAGCATGTCTAAGCATGCTAGTTTCATTGAGTAACAGCAAGATATTTTTATTTGCAAACAAAAGGAATTATATTAGGAAAACAAATATGAATAGGATAAATATTATTAACCCAAAGAAGAAATTACGTTTTTATTCAGCATAGCACAAACCACCACCACCTTTCAATGAGTAATGTGTTCTGAATGTTTAACCAATTTTGACTTCAGAAAGGATTTGAGGCGCCACTTGTAAAAAGCATCATGTCAAAAACAATAGAAATGAGTTTAGATCTGAAAAGAAGGATTATTGATTGTCACAAAGCGGGAGATAGATATACAAAGTTATCAAAGCGTTTCCAAATATCCAAAACTGGAGTGAGAAGCATGGGAATCATTTGGAAAAGAATCACATTTTTAAATGGGAGGCTAATAATTTTGACCTCAACTGTAAATGAGCAAGTAAAAAGCTAAGCTATTGATTTTCATTTTTAATATTGCAACTCCCGAACTAATCTGCTATCAAACACTTTTTGCTCTGTGTTGAGTATCTTCAAAATTCACAGGTTTCTACCTGTATATCGTGTGTTCACTAATTGCACACATTGTTGTGATGATCTGTGAGATTTTAATAGCCATAGTTGTAAATTTCAGAGGGAATGGGTGGATTTGTGCCCCTCAATATTAGTAAGATGTGCAATTAACCATTTGACCACACCCATGTAAGACAGTTTAAATTCACTTTTTTTTTTAATTTAAGTTTTAATTTGTGATGAGATGAGACAAGATGAGTTTTATTGTCCCAAACAAAATTCATCTTGAGCTAAAAGTGGCAGGCATAGCTGCATTTTCAACATAGACACAAGCACAGTTACTGTAGAAACACACATCACAGTACGAACAACAACAGTGCTACAGAACTATGCAAGTTACACAGTTTGCATATTGCACAAACTAATATTGCACATAAGCATATAGCAGAAAAGCAGATGATAAAACAGAGCAGTAAAAATAAATAAATAAATAAAACTCCATAAGAATCTTAACAACTGGGGTAATCAGTACTAAATAAAATGTAAACTTAAACCAAGCTGAAAGGTAAGAGATATGGTATGTCTTCCACTTAAGCTAAGGGTTGTAGTACCTGTGCCTGTTTAGGAGTGAATGTACTGTATTAAATGAGAGTTTAAAATGATTATTTAGACATTTTTTAACTTTTGAGTCTGTACAAAAACCTTGCTTTGTTTGTAGGTAGGTTCATTTTTGTTTATTTTCTATTGATTTTATTGGTACTCCATTGTGCTGCTCATTTTTATTCATTTTGTTTTTGGCCCTTTTTTCATTTTCAATAATTTAATTGATATTATTATCGTCATTATTATTATTAGTAGCATTTACAATTTTGTCAATACCTTTGCTCATTTTTTGTTCATTTTGGATGATACTTTCACTCAATTTTGTTCATGTAATTGATATTTTGCTGACCTTTTTCTATTTTTTAGCATTTTGCTGATTACAGTGCCCTCCAAAAGTATTGGAACAACGAGGCCAATTCCTATATTTTTTCTGTACCCTGAAAACATTTGTGATTTGTGAACAATGACTATGAGACAAAAGATCAGTATTTCATCTTCTATTTCCAGGTATTTACATTAAAATTAGTTAAGCAACTTAGAAGATAGCACCCTTTGTTTGAACCAACTCATTTTTTAAGTGAGCAAAATTATTGGAACATATGACTGACAGGTGTGTTTTGCTGCCCAGGTGTGTCTTATTACACTGATTATTCAAACAATAAATAGCACTGAGTGTCTCCTCTCAGTTTCAGCTTCAGGTTTTACCTGTGCATACTGCATTTATAGTTAGACAGGTATAACCGACATGAAGATCAGAGAGCTGTCTGTGAGAGAAAAGCAAGCAATTTTGAAGCTGAGAAAAGATGGAAAATCAATCAGAGACATTGCACAAATATTGGCCATAGCCAGTACAACTATTTGGAATGTCCTGAAGAAGAAAGAAACCACTGGTTTACTGAGCAACAGATGTGGAACTGGTAGACCACGGAAAACATCAGTAGCTGATGACACAAACATTGTGAGAACTGTGAAGAAAAACTCTCAAACCACTGTCAGTGACATCTCCAACAACCTCCAGAGGACAGGAGTGAAGGGATCACAATCCACTGTTCACAGAAGACTTCAGGAAAAAGTACAGAGGATACACCAGAAGATGAAACAACTCATTAGCAATAAGAACAGGAAGGACAGATTGAGATTTGCCAAAAAGTACAGAGACAAGCCTGAAAAATTCAAGACAAAGTTTATGGACTGATGAGACAAAAATGAGCCTTTATCAAAGTGATGGAAAGACTAAAGTGTGGAGAAAGAAAGGATCTGCTCATGATCCCAAACACACAAGCTCATCTGTGAAACACAGAGAAGGTCATGTCACGGCTTGGGGTTGAATGGCTTCTTCTGGGACGGGGTCATTGATCTTCACTGATGATGTAACACATGATGGCAGCAGCAAAATAAACTCAGAAGTCTACAGAAACATGTTGTCTGCAAATTTAAAGAGAGATGCAACCAAAGTGATGGGTATATCCTTCATCATACAGCAAGACAACGACCCAAAACACGCTGCCATGACAACCAAGGAGTTTATCAGGGGAAAGAAGTGGAAGGTTTTAGACTGGACAAGTCAGTCTGCAGATTTAAACCCTATTGAACATACATTTTACCTGCTAAAGAGGAGACTGAAGGGAAAACCCCTGTCCCCCCAAACAAACAACTGAAAGAGACTCAACACAAAAGAAGAATGCAAAAGTTTGCTGATGTCAATGGGCTGCAGGCTTCATGCAGTCATTGCAAGTAAAGGATTTGCAACTAAATATTAACTA
>JAQQAE010005857.1:0-17216 GCA_029823295.1 Pseudamia nigra
TATCTATCTATCTATCTGTCTGTCTGTCTGTCTGTCTGTCTGTCTGTCTGTCTGTCTGTCTGTCTGTCTGTCTGTCTGTCTGTACCCACCCTTGCTCTGTACAACTGGTGGTCTAAAGCAAATTAAAGTTAGAAATGACACAATTTAACTCATCTATGATTTGAAAACCATTCCAAGTGACTACCTCATGAATCTGATGAGAGAATGCCATGAATGCAGAAAACTGTCATCAAAGCTCAATGGAGTTACTTTCAATAATCTAAAGTAGAAATCATGTTCTGGGTGATTGAGCACTTTAGTTTACTGCATAATTCCATACATGTTCTTTCACAGTTTGGATCTTTTCGGTATTAATATGCAATGTTAAAAATAATGAAAATAAAGAAAAATTACTGGAGAAGGTGTGTCCAGAGTTTTGACTTTTGTCGTGTAAGTCAGCTCTCACTTTCAGAAAACATTATTATGCTTTACAAACATGCCCCTTTACTTATAAAGAATAATTAAATCAACTCTTTTCAAAAAGCTGCTCTTGTAAATGATTTCTTCTTATCCCCTTGTTGTTTTTTATCTGTGTGTCTGTAGCGTTCCTTTTCTGCAGTCACTGCCAGAGGATGTCACGATGAAAATGTCTGATCTCATGGAGGAGGTGCAGATTAAGTATTTGAAATCATAGGTCAATATTGTGCAACCATCAACCAGAATCAAACCAATAGATTATGTGTACAGACAGAGTGTCTGTGTGTAAACATTCATGTTTACACACAGACACTGCTATTTTCAGCTGTTTGTGCTGGTTCAGTTGTGCCAAGGGAGTATAATAGCATCAGATAGATCCACTACATTACTACCTACAGCATGAACTTATTATTCTGAATATGTGATAACACTGTATTATGAAATTGACAGAGCCCAAGGTAACCAGCTTATTCCAACTGGATACTGTGAAGGAGGGCCTGTTTTTTTTCTTCCAAATTTCCAAATTTTCCATATAAGTGTGTCCAAGTTGATATTATTTTTCAGTTTTATGGGGATTCTTTCAACATGTTTACACTGCACTTGGCAAATGCATCTTAGCAGGTTTAGGTTCAGCTGCAGGTGAGACAAAGATCCTCTCTGGCGGTGGATGCTCCCAAGAAAAGTGCACATTTCTAATCAGAAGGAGAATCACTACTACTTTTAAAGATTATGACACAAGGTTTTAACAGTGAACCACCAAGTTAAATTTACCCCCAGCTATTTTTCAGTTGTTTATATCTTTGTTTTAATAAAATGTTGAAGTCCTCAGTTTTGTCTTTTCCTAAAATCAAATTGTTTTAAAGTTTCTATTGTTAAATTTACTGCATTTATTGTAGATCCAGATCAAAAGTGTTGAATCTCCATAAAACTGAAAAATAATATCAACTTGGACACACTTATATGGAAAATTTGGAAATTTGGAAGAAAAAAAACTGATTTATGCCTACAACAATCAGTGGGTAGATTAAAATAATTAATTTTTGCTGTCTTATTAAGTTTTATGGCAGCAACATTTGTTTGTATGTGATTTGATGTGTTAAGACCTTTAACAGTAGAAAAGAGACAGATTTATGATCTATACTATTTTGCTTTTTTTGACCCATTTTCATTGCCATTTTACACTGATGGGTAAAGATACTTTACAAACATAAAGAGGCTGTAATTATAAAAGCAAACACCCAAATACATTTTTAAAATTTAACAAATTCCTGTTATGACCTGACATGACAATGACATTGAACAGTTTTGTGGTACCTCAGTAACTGTGAATCCTGGTGGTTCCAGTGTCCGTACGTTTTTTGGATCTGCATAGATATCAAAAACTGACCCTTCCAATGTTTGAAGGAGAGACAAACGTAGGCTGAGTTCACTTAGTGGAACATCCATCACTAGTATAAAACTTAAATCTACTTGTAATCAGAGTAGCTGCATGAAAAAAGGAATATTAATGGAAGATTCTTTTTCACTGTCTATGTAAACAGTTTATTAGGAATTTTGCCATTTTTAGAGTTAGCAAAAAAAAAAAAAAAAAAAAAATAGAAATTTTCTTTGTGTTTGGCCATTATGATTTGGTGAAAATTGGCACAATATCGGGATTATTGTGGGCAATACTGTGATTTGAGTCAATTTGCTTGGTTATCAATAAATAACAGCATATTACTCATTAAGAAATGACATGAACTGGCATGAAAATACAAAGTGTCAAAGAGATACAAGAACTTTACTCAGAACCTGTCACCAGACAGCTGGATATGTTTTTTTTTTTTCATTTTTACAAATTAGATCACCCTAAAACCTCCTAAACCTGGACCTTTCCATTTCAATTATGTATTCCTTTAATCATCAGACATTTGCAGAGGCTGATTATTAGCCCATTTAGGTGGGAAACAATATCTTCAAAGTCCCTGGACCCACAATAACAAAGCTTGGCACATGTGTAGTCAGGGTAGAGGGAAGGGTTTCTATGGCAACCACCACTGTTGCAAAATCCTATTCTGACTACTATAGCTAGAGGCACAACCTTTAAATATGCAAATAAATTCGACTCCATGGCACCTATCGCTCATCAAATGACCTTGACATTACATAACTTCATATTACTTAGGTAACTGCATCAATTTCTGCAACAAATCTATTTTGACCTATTTTGCAACATTGTCAAAACATTTCCTGTGATTGTTTCCCGCAACTTGGTGGGGGATTTGCCATTTAATGGCTTCTTGATGTAATTGCCATGTGATTAATTGTGCAACCTTAGCCTGCATGATAAAGTAGTCAATGTTGTAGCCATTATCTGTGTATTTGTATGTCTCTGTCTCTTTTTATCCTTTTCCCACTCCTTTTCTTCTGCTGTATAGACCCACTATACTGACGGCGACTACATCATCCGACAAGGGGCCACAGGAGACACCTTTTATATCATCAGCAAGGGCCAGGTAAACCTTTTTATGGCTGCTGCACAGATTCAATGAGGTTGTCAGAGAAGAAAAAATTAAAAACGTGTCCAATAAAATGTCAGTGGAGCTTTTGAAATTGCTTTACAAAGGCCGTAATTGGCTTTGGCACCTTTCTATATTGAACTCTGCCATTGCTGCTTGTCATGACGCCTTTGTGAATTGCCAGGTGAAGGTGACAGAACAAAAGTCAGACCCTGAAGAGCAGACGATGCTGTCGAAGCTCTCGGAGAGACAGTGGTTTGGAGAGAAAGCTCTGTGGGGGTAAAACTCATGCACTTTTACTTTGGATGTGCAGCAGATTTCATCAGTACACAACATAACAGAGCCAGGGCCAGTGTTTCTCTGGTGCATAAACATTTATTTTTAATCTTGTCTGATTCTATTATTAGTGAGGATACTCGGACTGTGAATGTGATCGCTGCAGGGGATGTTACATGTTTGGTGATAGACAGAGAGTAAGTGAATAAACAGAAAATATAATCCTTTTTCTTTGGACCGGTCTTTTCCAAACTTCAGACTAAAACACAAATACAGAGCATTTTTCAATGGGTGGCCAGTCAGTTTAGTCATTTTTACTATTTAGTTTGATTAACTAATTAAGTTGTTCAATTTTGTCTGTTGTGTTGGTTATTTTTTTTATTTTTGTTCATGGCCTTCAGTATTTTGTTCATTTGTGTTTATTTTTTGAATATTTTGTTCATTTTCTTGATTTTTTTGTTCAGTATTGTTCAGTTTATGATATTTTGTTTAGTTTTTGCTGAACATGATTTCATATTTTATTCACTTTTGTTTCTTTTGTGGATATTTTGTTCATTTTGTTCATTATATCATTGATTGTGATTCATAGTCCTGGCTATTTTGTCCATTTGTTTCAATTTTTTTCATTATTACGGTCACTTTTGTTTTTATTTTTGTTCATTTTATGGATATGCCATTTATTTCCTTGATTATTTTGTTCATTTTTCATTGCTTTTGATATTTTTCTGATTAGTACATATATTTTTTCATGGTTTTAACTGTTTTGTTCATTTTGTTGTTTGGTGATGTTGATTATTTTTCTTCATCTTTGTTCATTTTGTGGATATTTTGTTCATTTTTAGTGGTTGTCTTGACTATTGTGTTCATTATTTTCATTTTTTAAGAATTATGTTTATTTTTGTGTATTCCTCTTCATTTTGTTCATGTTTTGGTTCACATTTGTTTATTTTTTTGAAAATATTTTTTTAATTTTTGTTTCACTATAATATTTTTGTTTATTCATTTTTATCCATTGTCTTGAATATTTGTTAATTTTTTGTTCATTTCATGAATGTTTTATTTGTCTTTTTATTATTTTGATCTCTTTTTGATAATGTTTTTAATTATTTTTTATTTTGTGACTGCCAACATATACACATTACATCAAAATTAACTTAAGAAGCTCCTCATTAATTGTTTCTGACACTTAAGTGTGGAAAAAATGCTAGTTTGGGTTGCATGGAGGTACCAAATTTCTTTTTGGCTCTTGAGCCATCAAAGTTTGGGAAACACTGTTTTACACTAATTTACGTAGTGTGATTTCAACATATTGGGGTTTGTAAGAATATGTTTCTGTTTTTTAGGACCTTCAAAGAAATTATCGATGGTCTGGTGTTTGATCACAGTCATGAAGAGCAAAGTAGTATCTCCAAAACTGAGTAAGGAGCATTACGTACATTTAGTTCAGGTCAAAATTATCCCCCCCCCCATGAAAATTAGAGCGTTTTCACAATGTTTCCCATGCTTCTCACTCCAGTTCTCTGATAACACTTTGATAACTTTGTATATCCTTCTTTGCTTTGTCCATTAAAAATTCTTCCTTCCTGCATGATGCTTTTACAAGTGATGCCTCACATCCTTTCTGAATGGAATAGTGGATAAATATTCAGTTTTAACTTCAGTTTACAGACATAGGCTACATTCACACTGCAGACTCAAGTGACACAAATGTGATTTTTTTGTCTGTATGTGGCCCAGGTCTCTCTTTTTCTTGGCAATGTGAACGTCACAAGTCACATGGAATTTGATCATTTTAAATCTGTTTGGGCCACTTCCATATGTGCCCTCAAATCAGATACAGGTGTGGTGTTCTATATGACCTGAGTCTGAACTGCCATATTTTTTATTGTATTATTATTATTATTATTGTTATTATGTATAGTGATTTTCATACAGTGTTTGATTGTGAAGTTATTGACTATTTTTTGTGCCATCTGTTATTATTGTTGCACTTTATAGACGACCCCTACACACATTTCTTTCCATTGGTCACTCATATATTTCATACTGCTTGAAGGACGACTGATTTCAATGAAACTCCGGTTATATGTTGTTGTCTATTTCGCTATGATCACACCGGTCAAATGTGTTTGTTCTGTTGTTAAGGAATGTCAACAGTTCATACTAGAATCTGATATTTGACACATTTTAGAGTAATGTGAACTTTCGACCAAAAAATTGGAGCTGGGCAATAAATCTGAATTTGAGGGTTATTAAGGGTTATAAAATGAATGAATGCTTTGAAATGCTCTGTTAAAGTCTGGCACTCATTTAAACAGCAAATGAGTAAATCTAAAAAAAAAAAAAACCTTAAATTTTCATAGGGAGGCTAAGAATTTTGACCTTGACTGTATTTAATCTTCACCTTCTACAAAACACACTCATGTATTTATTTTCTTGTCACTAGGTCAGCCAGACATCCTGATGTCCCTCCATCTTGTACCTTAAATGATTTCCAGATCGTGTGCACTCTGGAGGTTGGGGACTTTGCTCACGTCGATCTGGTAATTGTTGACCTTAGAGCAGCTTAAACACGAGCACACAAACTCCTTGCCTTTTTAAAAGTCCATGTTTCTATAATGTAATCTACCAGTTCTGACCTCTGCCAGGTGCAACTAAAGAGCAACATCAAGTGCTATTTTGCGATGAGGGTCCTTAAAAAGAAGATGATCCTCAACAACGGTCAGCGAGAGCACATTCTGAGAGAGCTGCACATCTTAATGGAGACTCAGTGTTCATTCATAGTCAGGTGTCCGTTCTGCTGCAGCTCACATCTGATTGGGATTGTTTTGATTCTGTGATATGTGCATGATCTGGAGAAAGAAAAGGACTGACATGTGGCTTGCCTGTGTTGATTACAGGTTACATAAAGCCTTCAGAGATGCCGAGAGCCTGTACATGTTGACAGAGGCTTGTCTCGGAGGTGATTTTTGTTCTTTGCTCAAAGATAGGTGAGTGCTTCGCCACAGATGCCCCCTCTATTTCAGGAATACCCAAAAAAACCAGACTCATTCGTAATTCACCTTCTCCCATTTAAATGACAGTAATCCCCTCTAACTCACCTGCAACAGGATTCATTAACTACATTTGCCCAAAGAATTTCTCTAAGGCAGCAGTATGCAGTCCACGGAGGAACATGTGGCTCCTAGTTCCTCTCCAGTGACTCATATTATTCACTTGTAAAATATGCTGCCAGTGCATCAAATAAAAATGTTTTCAGGAGATAAAATATGAATAATATGCTGCATTATGCATACAGCTTATTTGCTTGTTTTCCATGCAGTCTGCTTTTTATTGTGATTCTTCGGTTATTAATTGTTGGCTCACTCAGACTATGCCTAGGCTGTTTTTTTATTTGCATCTTGTGGCACTGGCTTATTTATTTTCTCCCGTACACAATTAATAGCGTTGGCTTTTTGTTGAAAATCGTGAAAATAGCTGGTGAAAAATGCAGAAATGTCAATTGGTTTCTTCATTGCAAGAAGAGCCTTCTAGTTTATAGGAGGTCTATAATTTCATGAATGCACCAAAACACACTCAGAGGTGTGCAGAGTAAACAGAAACAGTACTCAAAGGAAAGTTTTATTACTTCATAATTCTAGGGACTCAAATAGAAGAAAGTGTATCATAATCATACATACTTCAATTAAAGCAATTACAGCAATTAAATCATTGCTTTCAAAAATGGATTTTTGTCATTTTTGTTTATCTCCTTTTCTCCTTTACTTTAATCATTTTTGTTAATATTGTTGATATTTGTTCAGTTTTGATTGTAATTCCTCAATTTGTTCACCTTTGCTCATTTTGTTGGCTATTTACTTTTTGTTCAGTTTTGTTGCTTATTTTGTTAATTTTTGTTAACTTACTTGATTGTTTTGATTGTTTTTGCACATTTTTTGGCTTGCTTTGTAGACTTTTTGCATTTTTTATTATTTGTTAATTGTTGTTATTTTTCTTGATTATTTTTGCTTATTTTGTTGCTTGTTTTGCTCATTTGTGTTTGTTGTATTAATGTTATAATTTACTTGAATATTATGTTCATTTTTGTTCATTTTTTTATTTTTTGTAAAATGTTTGGTCAATATTTTTTTATTTTCTAGCCCATTTTGTGAAATTTTACGGTTTTTTTGAATATATTTTTCTAATTTTTTGTTATTTTTTAAAATGTCAGCCTTCTTTATGCCTACCCACTGAGGTGTAGCCAAATGTAGCTGAGTAAGAGTAACAAGTAACCTTCCAAACAACTACTCTAAGAAATATGTTTTTTGAGTGACTCAAGTGCATGTAAAATAGTAAATGTACTTGAGTACTACACACTTCTCAACATTGCTTAATTCCAGAATGATTCTCAACTGTACAAACATGACGATCCCACTGCAAAGTAGTCAACTTATGGCAAAAATATAAAAGGATTCTCATGTAGAACTATTAGTAATGTTGAAATTAGACTCTGATTAATCAAATATCAGTCATGAATATTGCCATTTGGCTAATGTGGGCAGGACGATGTTTGACTTGACTATGATTGATCAGTTTAAATGTTTGATTTTAAATTTACAATTGTACTTGTTCATGGGGGTGGTACTAGTGGATTTTAGCTGTGCTATGATTGGTTCTCACTTCTGATGTCACAACATATTCAAAGAGGCTTGTTGTCCCTGTTGTCCATCTCAGTGTGTGGATTTCTGAGCAAATTCATATTTTCACAACTTTCATTTGTCCACAGCACGGGACCTCTTAATGTAATGTCAGTGCGCCTCAGCAGCTCTGTGTTAGTGAACTGACTGAGCTCTGACATCACACGTTCTCTGTGGCTCTAAGTGCAGCTCGTACACTCTCTTTCAGAGGTGTCTTGGATGAATGCATCGCCAGATTCTACACGGCTTGTGTTGTTGAGGCTCTGACCTTCCTGCACTGTCGAGGTGTCATCTACAGAGACATCAAACCTGAAAATGTCATTCTGGATGAACGTGGTTATGCCAAACTGGTACGACAACACTTAGATTCTTAAATTAGAATCTGAGTATTAGAACCTGAGATGCATGTCTAATTAAAATTAAAGCTGACACAATGATTAGTAAATTAGTTTAATGTGTATTACAATGAAAACAAAGCAACAGAACTTAATCTCACAACATTTTTCATTTTCACAAGAAGAAAAATTAGAGTGAATAATAAAGCATTTCAGGAATAAATTTTAGCCCCTTCTTCCTACAAACAAGCCATAATAACAACAATAATAATAATAATAGCAACAACAATAATGATAATAATATCTAGAAAGTAGTCAGAGATCACAGACCTGTGCCAAGCCAGCTCAGTTTCCCTTCATAGTGAAAACCTCTCATTAACATATGGAATCACATACATATCATTATTAGTTCATGGACAAAACATGAGCTCCTTGGCAGAGGTAAAAACTTGATTTGTATAAAACTGTTCATTAAAAACTAAATGTTACAAAGTAAAGCCAAGTTTTAAAGTGTCCAACTGTCTAAGGTTGAAATGTGTTTCAAGAAGCTCCACACATTCTCTGTAGGAGGATGTGGACTACTTCCATCCATTCAAACACCTGCACCCGCTTCATCCTGTGTTGTAATGCATACACAGTGTCACTTTGCATTGTTCCTGAATATGCATTGGCCTGTCTGGAAATGTCTTAAAACCGCATTATGTTGCCCTAAAATGTCAATATACTTTTCAGAATTAATGGTTTTTGTCACAGAAGAGCAAATGAGCTTTGATTAGGACACTGACAAAACAGTTTCAGAGGACACAGTGTCCATTTCTTCCACAAACAAATGATCTGAGCTTAATTAGCATATGTGAGTGATGGTCCATCCTAGTCACCTCAGAGCCTAAACAAGTTGACAATGCTTCTGAACCATAGACTGTATATAGTTCTGAACACAGTTAACACAAGGCTGCCTTATGGCACAGAGCAGATTGAGAAGCTATTTGTATCTGTAGCTCTGTGTCTCAGTGCTTTTGGAAGGTTCTTCACAGTGATCCTGAGCCCACGTGGTTCTATGAGCTGTGATGATGGCTCCTGATCCAGTGCAGAGGTTTTTTCTAATTTAAGAACTGCATTTTGTAGTTATATGGGTTATCTTTATCGACTATGAAAAATAATATTCATGATGTAAAATGTGAGTATGGTACAGAAAAAAAAATCAGGAAGGTACCAAATACTTTTTCACAACACTGTACATTTACCCAGCTTTGATAATTTGGATGAGTTATTGTTTCCTGGGGGGATATGCTGTTAGATAAAGGTATCAAAGCGTGATAATCACTCCAATGTATGTTGGTGTGAAATATTAATTATATTTATTTTACTCCTGGATACAGATTATTGATTTTCTAACTTATGTATACATATGTTCTGGGCAGTTTTGGGAGCACTTTGGCCAATTGTGAGAAGAGAACTATGCCGATTATCATGTGAATCAGTTCCAGTGGACAGGAATCACGGACACAGATGAGGAAGATGATCTGCATGGAGATGAACAGTGTGACAAATGTACCAGCTCTTATTCAAAGATTTGACTTGTTTCTAGTGATCAAAGCGTATGAGAATGACTATTATTCAGGGTTTCTTTCACTTTTTTAAGCTTTGTGTGCAAAATATAGACTGTCCCTGTTTTCTGGGGCTGGTAATTCTATTAAACTTATCCTCTGCAGCAGAGGGTCTTCCCATCCTGGGATGGTCCTCATGAGAGTCAGTTTCATCATAGAGTTTGATGATTTTGCCGACTGCACATTCCACGTTCTTGAAATGTTTGAGATTGACTGACCTTCATTTCCTACAGTAATGATGGACTGTTTCTCTTTCTTGCTGTAATCCAGTATGTATTAGTACAGTAGTTGTAGTAGCTCTAATAGAACTATTGACTCTGTGGCCTCATCTTCCCTGTACAACGGTCTAATACATATTACGAAAGCAAAAAAAAGGCACAAATTAACTCTTGCCAAAACACATCTGTGATTTTAAAACCATTCCAACTGACTACCTAGTGAATCTGATGTTGTTACTTTGGACAGGCTAAAATATAAACATGTTCTGGGTTGTTTAACAGTTTTTTGCTAGATACATTAAATAGCCATTACTTAATTTTCTGAAATATTTATTTGTGCTTGTCCATTCAAAGGTTTAATTATATTCAACTAAAACCCTTAACACAGTGCGAGTATGTTTTATGTTGGTGTTTTATTTCTTAAATATCTTTAGTGTGTCCTATGTGTTTTGTGTCTCTTAAATGTCTTTTTATCATCACTGTGCACCATTTTGTTTTTAAATGTGCACTATAAATAAAAATGGAATGGTATGGAACTAAATTTATCTGTCTTTTCCAGATTGGCTCTGGATGTCTAAAGAAGCTCAAGGTTGGTAAGAAAACTTGGACATTTTGTGGAACACTGGGCTACATGGCTCCTGAAATCATCTTAAACCAGGGGCACACAGTATCTGCAGATTTGTGGTCACTGGGTGTTTTTACGTTTGAACTTCTGAGTGGCGGGTATGTCTACGTTTTGTACAATCTCACGTTTTAAACCCATTTCTCCAGTTGTACGTAACAGTCCTCGTAGCTGTTTCCTCATTTTGTGTTTGCAGTCTCCCGTTCTGCAGACCTGAACCGCTGCAGATTTTGACTGCAACTATCCGTGGCATCGACCAGATCGACTTTCCAAAAAGCATCAGCAAAAGTGCTTCCAGTCTTATAAAGAAACTGTGCAGGTACAGATATTTCAGAACGTTTTCAGAAGCTATCCAGTATCATTGAGATGATTACAGTACAGTTCCTCTCAAACAGACAGGAACAAATTAAGAGTGAAAATAAGAATACTGAGCATGACATGCGCCAGAGGGATACCTAACACCAGCCTTTATGTTTATTTATTTAATATTTCCTTTCTCGTCAAAAAGGAACAACCCCTCGGAGAGACTAGGCTGTCAAAGAAACGGGGCCAAGGACATCCAAAAGCACAAGTAAGATTTATTACGCAGCGTGAAAGCAGTGAGGCGTGTATTCGGGTTTTATAGGATGTGATACTTTGTTTTTATTCAGGTGGTTTGAAGGCTTCGACTGGGATGGTCTCTGTAAGGGCACATTAACCCCGCCTGTCATCCCCAAAGTAAGCCTTAGATCTATGCTCATTCAGGGGAGTGCACGTACTTCTTCTTCTTTTGTAGCATTAATGAGACGCTGATTGTGTTTCAGGTGAAGATTCCCCCGGACACCACTTCCTACAGTCATTACCCTGAGGACTCTATGGAGCTTTGCACAAGCTGGGATGATTTCTGACGCAAATTTGATCTGAAAGTGCGTCAAACAGCACATCGTCAGTGGTTTCATACCGTCAAATTTACTTCCACCAGGAAGTAAAGCTGTTCTCAGATGTAAATATTATCCACGTGATGAGTCATTGCAGGTATTTATAATAAATAAACGCCATTGCCTACAACAGGGGTCAGGAACCTTAACAATCTAAACAGCCATTTTTGGACAGAAAGTAAAAATAAGTAGCTATGTGTCTAGAGCCACAAAAAATACTTGAATCCTTTATGTGTCACATTTTAGTTGGCAACGAGTTACATTTATTTTTATTTTATGCATTTTTTTCATTTGGTTATTATTTTGGTTATTCTTTTTCATTTTGTTGATTAACTTAATTTTTGTTCTTTTTTCATTTTTAGTTTACTTACCGGTATTTACTTTTCATTTTTGTTATATTTGTGAATATTCTTGGTCATTTTGATCATTTATATTTAGATCTTTTATTTACATATTTGGTTAATTTTTTGTGTGAAATTCTGTTAATTTTGTGGAATAGTTTGCTCATTATTTTTGCCTAAGTTTGTTCATTTTTCAACTTTTGTTTATTTACTATTGGGTTCATTTTGTTGATTAATGTAACTTTCTTGAATATTTTGGTCATTTTTGATTATGTTTGTTCATTTTATCATTTAATTTAGTTTTATGAAAATATTCTGTTTTTGCTTATTTATGTGACTATTGTATTATTTGTATTAACATATTAATTTGTTAATTTTTGGATTATTTTTTCTGTTATTCATTTCCTCTTTTACATTTTTGTAAATTTTTTGCATATCTTAGTAATCATTTTTATTATTTGTCTTCATCTTGCAAATTATATATATTTGTTCATCTTTTTAAATTTTGTTTAGCATTTTATTCTGTGTTCTGGAATCTAATGCATTTTTCTGATCAACCCTTGTTGTTAATTGTGTCGTGTTTTTCTTATTATTTCGTGTACTTTTATTTTTGTCTATTGTCTTCATTGTGTTGATTACTTGGTTTATTTCTAAATTCATTTTACGTTGATTCATTATTTTATTAATTTTTGTTAATTTTGTTCATGAACTTGTTAATTCTTATTCCTTTTTTGGATTATTTTCACTTTTTGATAATTTTCTTTTACTTTGTTAATTTTTGGGAATTTTTGGTCATTTTCCATCATTTTGCAAATTATCTGGTTCATTTTCCGTTCATCTTTGTTCTTTGTATTTTTGTTATTGTTAATTTTGTTCATTTTTATTAATTTTGTGGCATATGTTGGTCATTATTTTTGCTCAATTTTGTTCGTTTTTTTTTTTGTTTATTTACTTGACTATTGACTTCGTTGTGTTGATTACCTGGTTCTTTTTTATTCACTTTCATCACACTGATTCAATATTTTAGTCAGTTTTGTGAACTTTTTTTCATTTTCTGTATTGTTTTGTTTATGCGGTTTACTTTTATCTTCATCTTATTCATTTTTGTCATGTTGTTAATCTTGTGCTTATCTTGTTCAGTTTGATTTATTAAAATGTGTTATTTCCATCTCTGGACAAATGGAGCCAAGGCTTGCAGACCCCTGGCCAATACAGACTGTTTTCAACATACGTAAAACTAGAAAATGAATGCAAAAAAAAAAAAAAAACCCTTAAAAGAAATGGGGAAAAAAGAAAAAAATAGTCCACTCACTGAGTTCATTGATGTCACTGCAACAACTCAATAAAGAGGTGATGACAACATTTTTCCACTCTTGTTAATTTTCAGTATTATTTTGTGCTTTTAAAAACTTTGTATAATAATGTGTCATGTTTGATCAATTCAATCTATGGGAATAATTTAAAATTGACGTCAGACTCACAAGCCTCTGCAGTGAATCCACGCAAAGATATCCTGGAAGTGGTGTAATTTTGACTCCAAAATAAAAGTAAATGGCATGGTGCAAAAAGGACAAACTGTGACAGTGAAGTCAGTTCTCAACAGACAAATGTCAGCCATGAAACTAAACATGTATATTACATTTTCTGAAAAGGAAAATCAATCAAATACGCCATCAAATCCTGAAAAAAAAACAAAACTTTGATAAAATAAGTAACACAAGAGAAACATGAACCAAAAGTAAACTAAATTAACAAAAACATTGAAAACAATTTTGAAAACTGACCAAAAAAATTTACATTAGTAAATACAATTTTTAAAAATGCCAGAAGAATCCACAGAATTGGAAAAGCTGTATAAAACTATACAAAAAATGTAACAAAAATTAGCAAAATGACAAAACAGACAAACACAAGTGAATAAAACAATTATAAAGTTAACACAATATGCCAAAATTGACCAAAAAACAACAAAATTAACAAGAAATTCATTATTCATTTAGAAAATGTAACAAAAGTGAACAAAATGATAAAAAAATTTAAATAAAACAATACTTGATTTGTCAAATATATATGGCGATCCCAACGCAGGGTGGTGGGGCCTTTCTGTGTGGAGTTTGCATGTTCTCCCCGTGTCTGCGTGGGTTCTCTCCGGGTTCTCCGGCTTCCTCCCACAACCAAAAACATGCACTAGGGATTAGGTGAATTGGTAACTCTAAATTGTCCATAGGTATGAATGTGAGCATGAATCTGTCTCTATGTGTCAGCCCTGCAATGAACTGGCAACTCATCCAGGGTGAAGGACCCCAAGTCAGCTGGGATAGGCTCCAGCATCCGTGCCAGGATTAAGGGGTAGAAAATGGATGGATGGATGGATATACAGTATATACCGTATATGAACATACAGTATACGAAATAATTTAGAAATGTTAAGAAAATTGATAAAATGGTAGACATGAGTAAAATAATTCAATGGCTATTGATATTTCAAAAATAAACAACAAGCAAAAAATGTCATTCTTTATGTAAGGCAAAGTTTCTAGATAATCAAAATTGAAATAAACATGAAATCTAAATTTAATAACTTCTAGAAAAAAATGCAAATCATGAATTTAAACTGTTTACTGGGTGGGACAAATGCACGAAGCCTGTAAACCCCACACATCAACCATACCGAGGAAAATATACAGGAGAGTTTAAGTGTAATGTTCTTCGTACATGGAGGTTTTTTATACTCGACTCCATGCAGTGAGTTTGCAGGGTCTTTTATTTTGGAGGAAACGACAGGAAGCGCGTGTCCTTCGCTGCGTCTTTGTCGCTTGGAGCCTCCGCTCTGCTCAAGTCCGTTTGAGCGCAGCCTAAAGAAAAGTTGGCTCCTGCGCTTTATCCAGGTAAGAGTTTTTTCGATCCGTTTATGGCTTCGATACAAGAGCAGTCTGCGGTGTTTTACAGTCCGGGTTAAAAGTAAAACACGTTTTTCCTCAGTCCGCGGAGTTTCTGGCTGAGCTGAGAGTTTGTCGACTCAGACTCATCTTAAACGGTCTGTACGTTGCGTTTAATTCATCCAACGTGGAGAAGGAGCCATGAAAGCACAGAGTCTGAAGAGATAGTTTGGTTTAATGCATCTAATCATTCATCTGCGTGTCCACTTGGCAGCTGCTGCGCCTGAGCCGCACTATGTTGCATGGCGCATATGAGACGCACAAAAACCGCAACTAATCCGCAGATCCCGTACCTCAGAAGGCTAGACACTGGGATTAGGAACATTACTTTGAAAACATGCGAACATAAATCAATTTATCAGTCATGTTTAAGCTCTAAAATCAGTGTTTTCTAAACTTTTTGGCTCAAGACCCAGAAATGAAGTTTGGCATCTCCTTTTAACGCAAACTCAAAAATCCACATAGCATATACTTCTGTAAGTGTTTACTCTGTCAAATGCATTAAAGTGTATCTGAAGGGATATTGAACTTCTTAATGTTCTTCTCACTCTTTATTCATTAGTGGGATTGCTGAGACATTCAGCAACACCACTACGGTTGTCTTCAGTCTTTAATATTATCGTGGGATTGCAGTCAATCAGTCCCACATTGTTCATCTTATTCAGGACATCTCTGCTATCGCTTTTCATCATTGACGTTTTGACAACTCTCTTACCAAATCATCTAGCAGCCGACCACAAATAATCTTTATCCCAAAAGATCGATTACAAAACCTTGAGAGAGCCTTAAAAGAACTAAACTGGGATAATGTGCTCTTTTGTGAGGACGCTGAGCTCTGCTGTGAAAAGTTACTCAGCGATATAAATGACGTGGTTCTGTCCTTCACTAAGAAACGGAGCCATAAGAAAAGGAAGACTGCTTCTCTTCCATGGCTCACCCCTGACTGTCTTAAACTAATGAAAATGAGGCACCAACTGCAAGAAACAATGTTATGGAGCTGTGAAGGGCCAATGCAAACTTTTTCATTAACATCATTGAGAATGCAAATGGGAATGGGGGAAAAACATCTGGCGGAATATTAATGAACTAACCGGTCAACAAAACAAACATGACTCCAGAAACTTGATGAACCCCCCCCCCCCCCATCTTGGCCATGAGCTAAACTCATTCTTTTTAAAATCTGTAGAATAAATACAGTATCCACACTTTTTGCTTCACCTGATTGTGTCTCCAACCCAGTAAAAACACTCTGCCAGTTTTCAGCATAAGTCATATCTAACACTGAGGTCTGTGACATAATTAGAATTCTAAATAACTCCAAAGCCAGAGATGCCAATGGTCTTGACGCCACCTTTTTAATGCCCTGATTTGTCCAGTTACACACTCATTTATCACTTCAACACTCTGTTGTCCTTGAGTTGTGGGAGCTGGCTTCAGTTACTCCAGTTTTTAAATCAGGTGATAAATTCGCTATGAGTACCTATAGACCAATCAGCATTCTACCAATCATCTCTAAAGTGATAGAAAAATGGGTTGCAAAACAGTTAATTGAACATTTCAACACTGGCTCCACTTCTCTGCATCCCATGCAGTTTGGTTTCTGTGAAGGTCACTCTACTGAGTCAGCGTTAGTTCTGTTTCTGGAAAAAGTCAAGTCTTCTCTAGATAAAAACAGTTGTGTAGGAGTAGTATTTCGAGACTTAAAAAGGGCTTTTGATACAGTAAACCACAAAGTTAAATTCTCTAGGCTACCTGATTTCAGTTTTCTGACCAGGCCATATTGTGGTTCAAATCATACTTATCCAATAGAAAACAATGCACTGTGGTCAACTTTGTCAAATCTCCTTACTTAGATGAGCCAGTAGGGGTCCCTCAAGGATCTGCACTGGGTCCAATCCTGTTTTCTGTCTATATTAATGACCTTCATGATGTTTGCAAAGGTGTTAAAGTTCAGCTGCACGCGGATTATGCTGTTATCTTTACTGAAGCAAAAAATCCTGATGATGCTGCTGTCACACTCTTACCGGTCCTGTCAAATGTCCATCACTGGCTCACCAATCCTGTCTGACATTGAATACAAAAAAAATGTATGTATGTACAGTAGCCTCTGAAACTATTGGAACAGTGAGGCCAATTCCTTCATTTTTGCTGTAAATGAAAACATTAGGGTTTGACATCAAACGATGAATATGAGACAAAAGATCAGTATGACATATAGAGACAGACAACCATACACACTCACATTAATGCCTACGGACAATTTAGAGTGACCAATTCACCTAACCCCTAGTGCATGTTTTTGGTTGTGGGAGGAAGCCGGAGAACCCGGAG
>JAQQAE010005858.1:0-17215 GCA_029823295.1 Pseudamia nigra
GACCAGTTGAAAATCAGTGCTTTTGTACGCATGATAATACTAAAATACAGCATTACACATTTAAAAATACATATTTAAATGTATTTTTTTGACAATGATTAAAAATAGCTAAAATTTTTAAACATAAAAAGATGACTCTAGTGTCTTTAGAGATTCCAGTTTAACCTATAGGTGAGGTTTCATTTCCTTATTTTTGTGATTAATCGGTTCAACAACTGAAAATATCAGTATTTCCAGCAAATTCATAACAGTATGTGTTTTGTTGCTCATCATTTCCAAAGCAAACATAAGGTTAAATGAAGTTAAGGTCCATATAGTTCATCTGGTTCACACCTCCACCGATCTGAACATATGACTGAGCTGAGCGCGATCTGACACTTTCATCAAAAGTGAAAAAGAGCAGAATTATTTTTTTTTATTTGATTACTGTAAACTGCACTTCGTCTGGAGATGCAACCGCTGAACAAATGTTCACATGCTCACGCAGGCAGTAAAATGGTCACAATGGCAGCTGGTTGGAATAAGTAGTTTCAAGTGTATCTCTGGCTGCAGGATGGCCTGTCAGAACATTATAAGTGGGGCTTCAGTCTACTATAAATCTAAAGCTGCTCTCTCCCTTCCTCCATCTGCCTGATTCTCTCACTTGTCTCGCTCTCTTGATGTCTCTGCCCGACTCCAGCAGCAATCATCTCTAACGCTCACTCACCTCTGAAGCATTTCCCTTACACCTCAGGATTTTTACTTCCTCCATGGTTTAGTCCTTTCCCTCTTTTCCCATTGCTACTTTAGTTCAAAAAGCCTTAAGAAAATCAAAAAGTCAGTCTATTAAGTTCGCATTCTTCGAGAGGGGTTACAAAGACTGCACGAGGGTGAGAAAGCCACGATCCAAAAGCCCAAACCAATCTCTTCTCTCTCCGCACAAACCTGAATTCTGTGATTACTGCATCCTCTCCTATACATGCAGATGAAGGTCCACACACCACTACCCACACATCCATGATTACACTCTTATACTTTCTTTTTTGTTCACTCCCTTCTGGCTAAAATCAGTACCCGACAGGCTTGATAGAATACTGATTGTATTCGAAAGTGAAAGGATTCGAGCTACGCAGCCGGTCCGGAGCATTTGGGAGCATTAAGGCAAACACTCAGAGAGTGATTTAGCTCACTGAACAGATATGGTTTTGTTGAGGAAAAAGGCAGCCGCATTATGTGATGATTAAGCTCAAAATAAGCTTTTTATTCAACACTGAATATGTGGGACTCCAGAACAACACAGAAAACATGATCACACGCTGCTGTTAGGCTGGTCCATTGAAAAATAAAATCTTTATTCCTCATGAAATAAATGTCACCTGTGATGCATTATACTTTACGTTTCATCTTCTGGAAGCATGAGAAATGCTGTTACACTTCATCGATCATTGAATTTTAAGGACCTAAATTATGGCTGCCTCATGAAACTTCATGATAACACGATTATCTTGCATTTTCTTCCTCTGTCCCGCCACATATTTTCCAAACATGAGGGGCTATAAGGCAGTGAGCCCAGTACAGATGCACTGGGAGGCATCGGGCACTAAGACTGCAACCTCCTGCCAGGAGAACGACTGCTGAGCCTGGCCATGTGTTCAAACAAGCACTATCAAATCATACAATTGAGCTGTCTGAATAAAACACTGGTGCTTTTGCCAAATTCATCCTTACACAGCTTGTGCTGTCCAAATGTCGAGGCCTTGGACAGCGGTAGGAGGTTTTTCAACAAGGTCAACTGTTGCAAAATCATCCTTCACAATGAAATCAAGCTTTGCCAGTCGAGGTCTGTCCTGTAAACTATGAGCATACATTATATTTCTGACTCCCAAGTGTCTGTGTAAGAATAAAATTTTCATATATTGTTTCGAAAGCAGTAAAGCGAAAGGTAGATAAAACACATTTCTGTGGCTAAGACCTGAGGTTAAGCCGGCTGAGCTAAAACGAATACAAAACACCGGGGCCGTGAACTCAAGATGTACTGTTTACATTTTCCAGAACAAAATAAGAAATCTGGCAGCACACTCTGACAAAGTCAGCATTCTCTTACAGTAGGTGCAGCATCACAAGCTTTCAGACCAAGCAAGCAGAGTGTGACATATTTCCAACTTTGAATTAGACAAAATACAATGGTGTTTCACAAAAGGTCAGTTGCAGCACAGTAGGACAAGCTTTAAAGCACAGAAAGGAAAAAAAAGAAAACATAGTAATCCCAGCAATGAAAAACACAAAATGAGCCGATTGGAAACACACAAGTCCAAAGTCAACATGCAGTAAACCGAGCCCTTTGCACATTTAATCTCCAGAATCTTACCGACCTGCTGTGACTGAAATATACAAGAACATCAACTTTGGCATCATGATCTACTTGTTGCTTCTACTGTTTCACCAAAGGGGATATTTTTGAATATCAAAGGCTCTGGAAAGATGTGTTTTAATGTGTTTAAATGTGTTTAAAAGGTAGAATATGTAACACCTTGAACAAAAAGAAAACTATAAAAAGCTGAACCAGTATGTCCTAAAGGCAGTAGGGAAATGCCTTTAATGTGCTAAAAATAAATATGGATAAAATGGGGAAACGTTACTTAGATTTTCTGGTTTTCTACAGAGAGATGCGGGTTAACTACATAAAACTAAGATCGGGTGACGCGGAAATAATCATGTCTTGGTGAATTTACGCTGTGTTTTCGTTGGGCAACATGTCGCTGTTATAAAAAACTGAATAGCCGATATTAAGTAAACACAAGCTGTATTTCCCTATAATTACATAATTTCATGCATTGTGGACTTTAGTCTGTTTATTGTCATTGCTGAGAGTCTGAACTAGCGTCTGCTTTGTTTACCACAAGCTGCAGGAGTTTGTTTTTCTGCTGCTAAATAAAAGTTAAATGTTAAATGAGTCACTGCTGCTGAATGTCGACGTATTAACGCGCACACAATGCATAAAACGCACGGCTACATTACACACACTGTCTCTTTCTATACGTTGCACGGAGTCGTATGTCGCCTCCAGAGCAGTGCGGAAGTTTTGCTTGTGTGTCCAAATGGGAGGAACAGCAGAAAAAAAAAAAAAAGCAGCACCTGTGAAAGGGTTGAACATTAAGGTGCAGGTCGCTGAGTTCAGAAAAACCCCTTCCACAGCCAAGCAACAGCGATGTCATCACAAGCACCAAGCCATGCAGAGAATTTCACGAGTGAGGCGACCAGATTCAAAACCACGTCACCGGTAGCGTGATAGAGTCAGAGGATCCATGCACCGTGTAAGTATGTCAAAAATGTAACATGAGGCACATCTGAAGGGCTGGACCCGAATACTGTACTCAACTACATGGATATTTGCCTGGTAGGTTGACCTCTGCTTTCTAATTTTAATACTTGCATATTCACTTAAGTCACCCCCAAATATGTAAAAATCGATAGATATTTTACACCATTAAACACAAAGTGGCTCATCAGGCGCGGACTCTGTTTCAGGTGAGTCTGTCAGCACTAAATGAATCCTGCACGACATTATTTTGTCACCGTTGCAAAGTCATGATGTCAGACGTGAAAAGAGGTCGCGTTCAGCTGAAGACGCCTCGAGTGTGATCATGTGACCGTACAGAAAAAAATTCTACTTCAGCATTACTTCCTGTTCTGCAGCCCACAGCATGCAGTAGGTATCGTAGGGCTGCTCCCCCCCCCCATAACTTCCTTTGGACAATTTAAAACATTTCAAACCTTTGTGTTATTAAAACTGATCTTATTCGCTGCCGTACGTGTCCTATCATATACTATTTATTTAGATATTCTAATAAAGTATAAAAACATCACTGATATTTCAGGCTCAGACTGATAAGGGAACAAAAATATTCCTAACGATGCTGTTTAGTCTTCAGTCATCTGTCAAACAGCTGATTTTGATGGAAATCAGAAAGAGGACGCTCCACTTGGACTGTTTTTCAGCCATGTGTGACGTAGCCCACAGAGTCACCTTCTGACCACCAGCCAAGCTTATTCGCTCCCAACAATTTCATGGAAACGCAGGTAATGGGCGACATCTGTTTTTTTTAGGGCTTTTCAGAATTTCAGCTTTACATTTTATGGAAACACAGCTAGTAACTGCAGTGCTGGGCTGAACAGGAGGTGACATAAACAAAAACGGAGGGATGTTGTACTCTTCCCACTGGCAAAGAACCATAAAATAAGCTGCAGCCACAATATTAACCCTTTAACAGGCATTGTGACCACACGGCTGACCTTTTTGTGTGATCAAATTACTCAAAACCTCAGTAAAACCCATTTTGGCAGTAAAAATGGGTGAAAATAATAAAGAAAATGCACAAAAATGAGCCAAATAACCAGGAGAAGGAGGAAAAACAAACCAAATATTCAAGGAAATGCATAAAATTGAACAAAAATAAACAAAAGTGATCAAGAAAACTAAAATAAAGAAAATGAGTGAACTACACGACAAAATAAGTAAAAAAAATATGCCAAATAGCCGAGAAAAAATGGACAAAACAAACAGGAAATGAAAGAAGCGACAAGATGAACTTAACGTGAGTAAGGTGATCAACTTTAAAAGTAATTGAAGAAATAATAAGGATAATGAAATTAACCCAACAATGACCCAAAGCAGACAAACAGAGCTGCACATCATCTAGTGTTTTACGGGGGGACAAGCGCACATTTTCAAATATTGAGGGGGACGGAATACAATACTACAATTTGAGCTTTATTTCTTACTCTGCCAATTAAAGGGTTAATATTATGAAGACTTGACAATCTGTTGGGAATTTCTAAAGTCCAGAAAGGGCATCTGGCCAGCCCTAGAAATCTGCTCTCCTCTGAACCTGCCATGGCTTATTAATACGCTGCTAAGTGCGTTATGGATTCTATTCAACCCATTCCTCTGCCTTTTTTTTTTTCTTTTTGTGGCACTTGTTAGTGAATGCATTTCCCTACTGTTGTAATCCATAATCAATCTCCAGCGTAGCCGTGTATGTGCCCACCTGCATACGACTGCCTCTTCCTCATTAAAGCCACCCGTAGTGTGAATATAAATGTCAGCCAGTCCTCGGGTCCAACCAGCCATTACCATCAATCCTTACTAAAAGATTGCTCCAGGTGTGACGCTCCATTAGCCAGCGGTGTGTATGTGCATGTGTGTGTGAGTGTGTGTGTGTATCAGTGTTAGGCATCTCCGCTGTGTAATCCTGCACGTCCCAAACATAGGGGGCTGCAACTCAAAATGGGCCACGTAGCCTCTTTTAGGGGGTCGTCAATTTGTTGAAGCTTTTCATTATTCATTTTCTTGATCGTTTTCTATTTATTTTTTCGATTTTATTTTATTGATTAGTCCATTTTCTTGATGATATTGTTCGTTGTTGTCTATTCTCTTAGTCATTTCGCCAGTTTTGGTTCATTGCTTTGATTATTTTGTAGATCTTTTTCATTCGTTTTTCCGTGCTTTTGAACATTTTCATTTTGGTTTGCTTTTTGTTTTGTTTTGAATTCTTCTTTTTTTTCTTTTGGAATGTTCAAACAAAAAAATTTTATAAATAAATAAATGTTCTTTATTGTATTCTTCACTTGTGTTTATTTCCTGATTACTTTGTTCAAGTTCTTGATTATTCTGCACACATTGGTGATTATTTTATGAATTTCTTGTCAGTTTTTATTTTATGCTTAATTGATTTTCTTGTATTTTCTTAATTTTGTTACTTTTCATAAATATGTTTATTTTAGTTATTTTATTGATTTTTTTGCTCACTTTTTAATTTCATTTCATACTGTTTATTGTATATTATTCATTTTTGTTGACTTCCCTGATTATTTGATTGATTTTCTTGATTATTCTGGTCATTTTCATTCGTTTTTGTTTGTTTTGTGACTTACATTATTATTATTTTATTATTATTATTATTATTATTATTATTAGATTTTTCTTTCTTTAATTGTAATTTTAGTTCATTTGTTTCATTATTCTTTTGCTACAGATTTGATTTTGCTCATAAATGCTTATTTTGTTTTTTTTTTAGCTAATCATCTTCAATATTCAATGTAAAAGACACATTAATTCATTGTAATGAATAATACTAATAATTAAAGTACAAGACTATGATGTGTTGATTCTGTAGAATTTATGGTGAAATTTCAAATATTATGAGAGTTTTAAAATTTGGGGTCTCATGCCAATTTTTGTGTCTTTTATCATGATTTAATTTTTTTCCTCATCATTCTACATTTTTAATACCAATCTGCATCTTTTACATAGTTTGTGTTATTTTGCATCTTTTATGTAATTTTTGCCATTTTGCATCTTTTAAGTAATTTGTTTCATTTTGCATCTTTTATGTCATTTCTGTTATTTTGCATTTTTTACGCCATTTGTAGTTTTGGCCATTTTATATCATTTTGCCTCTTTTACATACTGTACAGTAGTATATTTTGTCATTTTGTGTCATTTTGCATCTTTTAAGTAGTTTTTGTCATTTTTAATCTACTACACAGTTTTTTATCCATTTATATCTTTTCATTTTGTCTCGTTTCATCTTTACTAATAAATCAGAATCCGGTTTCTTCAAATTTCACCCGCAACCAAAACTCAACATTTCAGCTGCGACACAATGACCATTTGATATTTGGCCGTAATTGCAGCTCTGAACCTTGTTGTCATGGCTACATTTTTGGCTTTATCACCCAGCTCTGCTTTGACCCCTGCTGGAAACCCCGCCGCCCCGTTAGCCCCGTTAGCCCCGTTAGCACCCGGCAGCAGCATCAGAAGCAGCGGCAGCAGGCATGTTGTCACTCACGCTGGCAGTGACCCCAGGAGCGGCGCGTCCATCCCCAACAGCAGTCCACTCTGGCCCCGTATCGACACAGGCCGTTGGACGAGGCCATCTGCCGCGGCCACCTGTGAAGGGATGACATAATTAGTTCAGAGCCAATTAAAATGTCATTGCAGTGTAGTTGGGAGAAAAGCATGAAAGCATCGGCAGGATCGGTTTCGACTGCAGAGTTTATACAGTCGTACATTGTGCTGGTTTTGCACAGTAATGAATTATTCACTGTGCAGTGACTTTGACGTGGAACATTAAAAGCGACTTCATCTTCTTCTTCATCTTTTATGACATTTTCATCTCGTTGGAAACTTATTTTACATCATTTTTCATCTTTTAAGTGTTGGTGTGTTTTATTTAGCATTTTATTAATCTACTGTCATTTTCATTTTCTTACATCTTTTACTGTACATCAATTTTGTCTTGTCACATGTTTTAGGAGTGATTTTGAACAACAAATAATGATCTGGTGTCTTTCAATCCGGACCAAACTTGAGTCTTTGAATTTGAAAATAAAAATGACGGTAATTAAAGGTATGACTTGATATAATAACATGCATCATGGTAACTTTCTCACTCTTTCATGGGTGATTTACAAGGCAAGGCAAGTTTATTTGTATAGCACTAATCATACACAGCTTTACAAAAGGCATAGAAATACATTAAGAAAATCACAGAATAAAAGAAATACATTAATTAGATTAAAAACATGCAACATACAAG
Organism: Pseudamia nigra; assembly: GCA_029823295.1. Lineage (NCBI taxonomy): Eukaryota > Metazoa > Chordata > Actinopteri > Kurtiformes > Apogonidae > Pseudamia > Pseudamia nigra. Next base: position 7,581 of record JAQQAE010005858.1, read on the forward strand.
TAAAATGACATTTTTGTAAGATTATTAGGATTATTCAAAAATTTGTTGAAGTTTAAAATTACAGTACATACGCATGACTATAAATGTTGCACAATCACAAGATAAACTAATATTAAATTTAAATATGCAATACGTATAGAAGACGTACATTTGTCATTTCTCATATTATCCAAGGTGGATACCGTGGCCTGGATGACTGAGACTCTTCACAGACATTTCTCATATTGCAATTTTTGTTATTCTGAATATATATAAAATTAACATGAAGTTGTCTATGCTCTGAATGAGTGTTCCAGTGTTCCGGAACGCAACCATGGGTTGGGACGCAATCAGCTCAGGTTCCATCAGTCCCAGTTCCGACCTCTGGTTCCAAACTAAACGCAATCATGTCCTGTTAAATGTAAACTTTAATCTCAGTATTTACTGTGTTGATCATAAGTGGTATAAGCACGTGCAGCGTTATTTTACCATATGTTTTCCTGATGTCACTTTTTCTTTTTTCTGTAAACGTGTATACTTGCTCTTATCTTATCTTATTATAAGGAAAATGATTTTTAAAAAGTGACTGTACCTGTTATTCACCAGTTAATGTTTCCCATAAAACAGAACATGAGAGGAATATGTATATTAAGTTTCAGATTGAAATGGTCATTATACCATGTAAACTCCACATTTCAGTCATTTCTTAACCCTTAAAGACCTACAGTAGGTAGAAGAGTATTTGGGATGCCATATTTATTGTGCTTGTCAAACATATTCTAGCAGCTAGAGTCAAAAAGTTGAATAGTTAAAGTGAATTTATCATTTGCATTGTTGTAAAAGAAGAATTTGCAAATAAATAACAGTAAATTTGAAAACCTTTTGACTGGCCTTGTTAACAGATCCTAAATGTAAATGAGTGACTGCTATCCACTCCCCCTTTTCTGTGACCACACCTACTTTCTGTCGCTACCATGGATACCATCATGTAGACGCCCTGCTAGGGCGTGAGTGAGTGAGTGAGTGAGTGAGTGTTCTGTTAGCTTAGTATTATTTTCAGAGCCTCAAGACCTGCATCATAATGGAAAAAAGGAATGACAATATGTCTCCTTTAAGATATTGTGAATAGTGCTGACATGAAATACTTCAGGCTGGCAATAACTCGACTTTTTCTTAATAAAACCAATACCTTGAATGCTTTTATCATAATAAACAACAAAACACTGCAAATATAAAAGTGACAGTGCAAACAAAAGAAGGTCTATGCGTATCATAATAAAATAAGATTACCGCTTCTTCCCTATGGCACATTTGAGAAGTAAAGCTGAGAGCGTTTCAGATCGTGTTGGTATGTGACATGTCAGACTCGAGACCTGTGCTGAAAGCCTGCCATATCTGATTAGAATTCAGCCTCATTGCATCGCTGACAAAAGAGCCTGTTCCTCTTGTGTTTATTATAGTACCAAACTAAGGAAGCATTATACAAACCATGTATTGTGTGATGCCCTTGAAAATACAGCACACGTTCTATCTTTGATTACTGGAGAATATGTCAGTATATGCGCCGCTGGATGGTTCAAGAAGCGGACCATCATTCATACAATTTCATTAAACCTGAAGATAATATCAACCCTGCCGAACAGATGATGCAATAGTATTATGGTTTGGATACAGATATAGGTTATTTCCCAGGGATTGCAATCCCTCTAAGAGAAATTACAGCCGGGTGCTTTTGTTACTGTGTTCTATTCTGCTCAGAGCAAGAAATAGCTTCTTGGCAGACGGTGTGTGTGGATTACCTTTTTATCTGTACCACAGCTCACACATATTTATGGGAATAATACAGAAACGGAATGAGTCCATTTAGGGATACTGATGAAATTCCACGCTGCATACTTTAGGAGGCTGGCTCTGAGATGTTGCCTGAAATCAAGCAGACAATAAATGAATCTGTAGGAAAGAGCAAGTCGACTCCTTTTTCCGCTGACTGTTGTTATCATTACAGAAAGACTTGAACATTTTGAATAGAGCCGTTATCTGTTTCCCTGAGGGGATGAATAAAGTTCAACTCGTCTGTTCACGTACTGAATTTAAGGACCAAACTGTGCAGGTTTAAATACACGACGTGAACAAGACCTGGATACATCACTTCAGTTATAAAAACAATTATGTTCTCCTGATGTAGAGTGCTTCTTTTGCACAAAAGCTGCTTTCTTTTGTGTCTCGATGAGAGAGTTAGGCTACGGCTCAGTATTCTGAGCACATACTTAGCTGCTATCCGTGCCTGTTAGTGTCTCTATGCCAAGATGAGGAAATGCTAATGCTTGCCCCCGCTGCCAATCACCTCATTGGGAAAAAAAAAACCAATGGATGCTAAGTGAGAGTGGCAGATCCAGGGAAAATGTTTGTCTGCTGCCTGGCAAGCAGCAAGGCAGTCAGGCAAGGAGAAACTCCAGTGCTGATAGTATTTGAACAGGAGGAGAGGAGAGAAAATGAGGAGGAACAAGGAGAGGAGAGAGGAGGAGGGTTTGCATCCCTCTATCTTTGTAAGCGACATGCACACCCAGGCACAAACACTTCACCTGCTGTCTATACCATGAACTAAAATACAAAAAAACAAGAACTCTCATTTCAGTGGGAAGACAATCACCATTTTTTACAGCGGAGTTCATTTCACTGACTATGTTTACCTGTGCATGATACTTCCCCTTATTCCACAAAAGACAAAATTCTGAATATGTGGTTCACATCACTAATAAATATTCTTCCCTGGTTCCACTGTGTCAACACAGTCTCTCTGTTTCATTCCTGAAAAAGTCAAGTTTTATATATTTATATTTAAAACTCTGTTGCTACCATGACATCTTTGTCTCTAATGTAGGTGACCTCAACCTGCTGATGCATTCCCTGACCGCACACGTCCAAATAATACACCTGCATATGCGGCATTTCCTTCCTATTCAGAAAATGTCTCTTTAAAAAAAGACAGAATTCCAAATATCCAACCAAAATGCGCTCCCTACTTTCTGTCAAATTCAGCAATTATTGCCATATTCGGAATAACAGGTGAATACTAGTGTGCATGTAAATGTAGTCAGTGGTATTTAATATAAAACACATGAGCTGAAGCTGATCCCATTCTGATGCGGCTGGAAACACTCCCGTTTATTCATCAGTGAGCAGGAGGTAATTATCATTATGAGATGAAGATGGAGGCATGTGGGAAGACTCTGCTGCTTTGGGTGTGCTAGGGCCTATATAAGCTAATGGACTTGCTTGATTTGCATTTATATGACATTATAAAGTAATCATTACACCAAATGACTCCCAGCAGGGTCATGCCTATGCCAAAGATTCCTAAAACTGTGGATTAAATTATGTCTGTTATCTACAACAAATCTAAATTCCAATTTCAGTGTAATATTTAGAGGTTTTATTACCTCTAGATATCGCCAAACTCTCTTTAGCTGGCTACTGCTGAGAATCAACAATGTGACATTTTCAAATGAAACGTTAGACAATGTCCTGTAAGTTACAGGTACAATGTGTCATGTTTACAAAACCCTTCTAATGGAGACTGGTGCGTTTGGGTGATTACACTGAGTCCTGGGGGTTTTCTGTTGTCATTCGTCGATGTTTATTTCTGAAAAAACAACAGATTTAACAGCTGATCACACAGAAGAAATTTAGGCAACATCACAACACGCCACATGCGGCTATATTTTCAGTTTGGTGAGTAAAGCTCAGAAAGCTATTTCGGCACATTGACTAATAAACATTTAGACGACACTGTGCTAGGGTTGGTTGTGTAGGAAAGAAAAAAACTATTTTAAAATAATGTTTTTTTTTTACTTTTTCACTCATTTTCCTGTTTGAATGCAGAACACGACATCTATACTTTACAGCTGAGTGTTGTCAGCACCATGCATTCTTCTGCTCAGAGCAAAAAACATGTGAAATATTCCTTTAGATGCACCACAGTTTATAGAAACAATAAGGGAAAGACTGCATCTAACGAGACTGCAATAAACTGAATTTACATACAGTAGAAATCAGTCGTTAGGTCGTTACAGAAAGGTTGACGTCCTGTAAAAATGTATGATTCTGTCTCATTTTTACAGCATGTTATGATCCATCAAATGTGCAAATGTTTTGCATGAAATGGTAAAATGTCCTAGTTTCAACATCTGATACATTGTTTATGTTGTATTGGGGATAAAATATGGGTTTGAGACTTGGAAAACATTGCATTCTGTTCTTATTTGCACTTTACACAGTTCCCCAACATTTTTGAAAAAGTGATTGTAATGTACTTCTTTAGACACATTGCACACGTCTTGTAATGTCAGGCAAAGCATATTCCTCTTTCTATGGATCTGCTCCAAATTTCTAACACCCTTTCCTTTTGCCAACTTTCATGAAAGTTGATGAGCTAGTTTTTTAAATCCTGCTGACAGATAATTAATAAACAGACACAGGAGCTGAGACGGAGGGAAGAGACCGTCTTGGTATCAGCGTTAGAGTCCACGTGATACGGCTAAAATCCCAGATACCTGTAACAGGTTACATGCAGAATAAAATATCTACTGTGGAAGATTTCATTTAACATTTAGAGGTTTTGGTGCAGTAACAGGGATGAGGCCGCGTGATGGAGCTGATATGCTCAAAGGGACCATAAAAATAAATGAACGTACAGTTCACGGTGCAGCTTTTTTTTAGGACACTATGCACAAAACACACTGGGTGACTTTTGCGATGAGGCGTGTCTGGAAGGCCTGGCCCAGTGGGAGTCAAAAGTATCCAGGACTCTCTTCAGATCCACTAAGTTGTGGATGATTGAATCAAATATTTTCCTCAACTACTTTCACCTACGTATATGCTCACATAAACACACAGAGTGAACACAGAAGCATGTTTTATGTTCTTCCTGTCTCCCTCAGTCCTCTTCATGCTGAATTTAGCCCATGGCGGTTGTGCGCTGCAATCCACTCTGAACTTGAAACTGAGGTTATAACACGATTCATCACCTCACCGTGTCATCACATCAGCACTGCAGCAATGTCAAATACATATTTCATTTCTTTCGAACTTTTATGACTTAAAAATTACAACGCATTTCCATCATGAGTGGAAACAACAGTGACACCGCACACAAAAGAAGAGCGTTTTTTCAGACATACCTCGTCCCAAGTGATATGCTTCTGGCATATCAAATGGATGTGAGGATAATACCTGTATTTATTACACTAAGGTTCTGAATAATGATGCTAAATTGCACTAAGCCTCGGAGGAACTCAAGCAGATAATTATTACCCTTCATGCATGCTGTGTGGCAGCTCTTCTCAAGCATAGACTATCAGACAAGGTTCCTCCAACAAATCAGGAGAGGGCGATATCCACTACGGGAGGATCATTCTTCATCCACCGGTTTGCTAATGGATACAACACCGACTGGTCTGACAGTGGAGACTAACGAATGGATTACATACAGGACTACAGCTTGATAATCAGGACCACGACGACAGGCCCGATTCCGAACGATGATCGTACAGTCTGTCTATAATGTCATGAATCATGGATGAAGCATTTAAAATTTTGTGTGGCGAATGGATTTTTCTTACCAACACCCATATCAATTGATTGTCGCTATGGAGCATCTTGGGTGAGAGACTTGCTCGAACCTGCCGAGCTCAGCTGAAGGCATGAGCGTGTGGAGTCGTCAGGTGTCTTGAGTCTTAATGAACCACTTCGACTGCACACACTGCCAGGTCTGTATGACGCCTGCCAAGAGTATCGCATTAACACCTAGCACGATGTGGGACATTGACAAATACCTAAGCGGAATAGTAAGCAGGGAGATTTAATGGCGTATTATCCATTATGTCTGAATGCACAAAAGGACGAAAATACAGTGACATAAACCTACATGTAGCACGTGGACAGACAAACCACCTGTATGATGTAATGTGATGCAACACAGCTGCACTGCAATAAGCTTTACTAAAAATGAGACACACCGATTTGACAAAATGACTCAACTGTGCAGCACACGTCTCCAGCGTACAGTCGTGAAACATATCCACTTCATCCACACGTCTACAGGTAACAATGTTTTTCACACAAGCCTTAGTCGCCTGTCACTGGAAAGAGCACAGGCGCAGGTGAGATGGGGGGGGGGTGGAGGGGTTGCATCCCCCTCAATAATTGTAAAATGTGCATTTGCCCCGTTTGCAGCTTTTTTTTGTCTCTATAAATCCCGCTGTTGGTTGGTGCTGGGTTAACTTAATTTTCTCAGTTATTTGTTCATTTATGTTGAATTTCAGAAGATTTTGTTCACTTTGATTCAGTGCTTATTTTGTTCATGTTGACACTGACAGCTTTACTCATTTTGAGTTCATTTCATCACTTCAATTCACTTGCTTGTTCTACTCATTTTGTTGCTTATTTGATCATTTTCTTTATAGTTTTTGTTCACTTTCTTGAATATTCTGTTGAAATTTACTCATTTTCTTGGCTATTTTGTTTGTTTTTCCTCATTTTCTTGGGTAGTACTGTCCATTCATTTTTGTCCAGTATCGTTCTGTTCATTTTTACAAATTTTGTGTATTTTTTATTTTCTTGATTATGTTCTTCATTGTGACTCATTTTCTTACTTTTTTTTTCATTTTTCTTAATTTTCTTTATTATTTTTCTCCATGTTTACTCAATTATTTTGCCCCTCGCAATGTATGCCCTTGGAAAAGACAGCGTATTCATTCATCAAAGGAACAAAAGTAACAGCACCGATAAAACTCAGACGACGGCCTTACAAAAAGGATCACAGAACTGACACCTGTTTGACACAAAGTTTAAAAAGGAGGGAATTTATGAAGTAGCTGTTAAACCACTTTTCAAGAGCAGCCACAAAGGGAACGATGCACCAGTAAACCTTGTCTAATGGCAAAAAAACACTCACCTTGCAGCAACTTTCCTACCTCTCCTTCAATAAAGAACATAACAGCATGTCAGTATTCGTTAATTACTGCGAGACCTTCCCTCTGCTATGCTTCACACAGCACAAGTGAATGTCTTTAGTAGAGTGTGTGTGTGACACTAATGCATACATCCTGTATTTTTGTGTGAAATGATGACAGACAGCAGGGATGAAGCACTTACACACAAACACGGCCTTTCCGACGTGGATTTCACTGGGTGGAGTGAAACCTGGTGTTCCACGTTCAGGAGGTTCGGTGACTGCGTGTCTGCCAGCTGTGTGTCCTTAGACTTTACGCTCACTCTCAGAAAACATACAGAAGCCTGCCCGTTCACTGAATTCATAACTTGTAAATGAAGACATTGGCAAACTGTACTGAACATTAAGAAAACATTAGAGGAGTTTTAAAAGCTCTCTTCGACTTCCCATAAATCCAACTTCCACTGTGTTTTTGCACTTTGTTTCAACCCCCGAAAGCATTAAAGTGGGCCTGATATTACAAAGTCCACAGCTTTGGATTATGACTGAGGAGGTTTGGTATGTGCTACTTGGTTGCACCGGATTTAACTTTTTAGTGACATCACTGTGGGAGTACACTGTCCAGATCTACACAAGTTAGTGAAACAAGTTGAATTGTGGGATGTGTATTGATTGAGATCAGAGTCTTTAGAAAAACACAAAAATGACTCATTTTTCTTGAGAAGGCCTGTCTGCATCTGCTCAAATATCCAACATAAGTCATAAAAAGCTAAGAAGGTAAGATAAAAAAAGGATCCCTCAAGAAACTCCAGTGTGCACCAGTCTTTTAAAAAATATTTCATTTGTGAAATGTTCCTTTTCAACAGACGTACAAATCAAACAAAAAGCACACAAGATTAAGACACAAAGTGTGAGACCTTGTAGGGAGAAAAAAACAGCAGCAAGGAAAACTTTGCCTGCCAGAAAAAAACATAGTCGAATATAAAGTGCAGAACAGGCAGAAAAAAGGGCACCGTAGTCTTGTGTAGGGATGGGTCATGATATTTGGATATTCAGTCAAAAAATGATTTTAAAAAATCTAGTAATTAATGTGACTTTCATGTCAATATAAAACTAAATGTTCATTCCTGTTTTTACCATGTGGCACTAAAGCGGTAGATCTTAAATGTGCCATTTCACAAAAGGCGAAGGGTAACGAGTTGGCGCTGGGAGACATGAGGTGAGATAAGATGCCACTGCTGAAACCGACAAAGCATGTCCAAAAATCTTCAAACGTGAATAAATGACAGTGAAGCTACGTCATCATAAACCTACCTCAGCCATGCACAGCGAAGCAGCAGGAGCCAAATCCACAGCGAAGCCTTCAATCCAGTAGACAAAGAGAAAATATTGTGTTTCATGGGGAGGGAAATGGCACAATTCCAATCTGCGTTTCGTGTTTCTGCGTTGACAACTGAAAAGACCAACGTGAAAATGACGATTTTGTGGGCAAAATCGATTAATAACCAATTAGTTACAAACAACCATCAATTAGTGTTTCTCACCCAAATGTCCATCCTGGTCTTGTACGACTTAAAATGCTTTTATTTTACATACCAATCAGACGCCGTTGGCCATTTTAGTTGCCTTGTAAAATAAAGACTTTTTAATTTTCACAGTATGCCCTTTCTTTAGATGTTTTTTTTTTACCCTTTTATGACTTATGATGGATATTTGAACAAATGCAGAGAGGCTTACTCAAGAAAATTAATGTAGAGAACCAAAAAGAGCTCCTTGAAGGCATCATGAGAGACCCAGCAGTGCTTCCACACAAGAGTTCACAAATTCTAAAAGGCACTATGATATAATGTACAATAAAAATACAAGGGATTCAGAAGTAAAGCAAGCTGTGACTTTCTTTCACAGGTGCAATCATCATACAGCAATGATTGTCTTGTTTTTCCATTTCTGCAAATTAGATCAAGCAGTCCATCTGTATACTGTCTATTTTATTTATTCATTTATTTTTTTTAGAAACACATCACCTGCCATTGAATGTGTGAAAGGAATAAAAAGTAACAACAAGTGTGCAATATAGGTGCAAGGTTTGTAGCGAGAGAACCACAGGTGAGCGCCATGTGCTGCTGTGAGGGAACAAAAATGATCTTGGCTGTGATGCCCGTGAAGGACCCTTCAGGAGTGAATGGATAAGCCTGTTAGGAACGCTCACTAAAAGGCAATAAGTGAGAGAGACCAGGTAATAAATGGCTTTTCTGCTCATGCTTGGTCTCCGGGGATATTCTCTCAATGAATTAATATTGAAGCGGAGACTCAGGCTGAGGCAAGTTTATACCCATAAAAATTGGCAAATTATGAGCACGGTGACACGCCACTCCATCAGCAAGGATGTTAATAATGTACAATGCGCTGCTGCTGGGTTCAAGTAAATGACCATTACACAAAGGCAATGCATGAAGTAAAAGTTAAAGCCCCACACGTCTCATCAAACCACATCTTGTCACACAGTCAATAGCTTTGGTGATTAGGGGGGGGGGGGGTCATAAATAACAGTAATACATGCTCTTGCATATGCAAAATTTTCCATAGTGTCTCATTTTCTCTCGCACACATACACTCATTCACTCCTTGCTGAAACACCTTTGATATCCAAATCATTTCTTTTGAAATTCTCCTGAACGCAGAAGAAAAACTGGATAGTGGCGTT
>JAQQAE010005859.1:0-17211 GCA_029823295.1 Pseudamia nigra
ACCCGGTGTTGGGATTGAACCCAGGACCTTCTAGCTGTGAGGCACGAGTGCTACCCACTGCACCACCGTGTCGCCCCACGTCACTGACTTCAGGTATAATATTTTAGTAAAAGTAGATCACATTGCTTGGCAACATCTCTCTATGGACTGTGTTTCAATGCATCATCCTATGTTCATATTATGACACATAAACCTTACAGTCACAGTAAAAAAAAGTTTGCTTTGTTTGAATCGCGTTTCGTATTTTTGGCCCTTCCCAGCATCTTTATTGCACGTGACGGTCAGCTGACTCAAACCGGAACTTAGAGGAAAGTAGACAATATCAAGAAAGCTTCTGAAAACGAACCTCTTCTTTGGACATATACGTTTAATAGTCATGGAGGCAACACTTGAGCAGCATCTGGATGATACGTATGTTGATACTGACGTTTGACAGAGTCTGTACATGCAATTGTAAGACGTTTAAAGACGATTTTACGCTCGTTTTCAGAATGAAGAATCCAGCTGTGGTCGGAGTGTTGTGCACGGACCAACAAGGACACAACCTGGGCTGTAAGAAACACCAAATGAACTAATTAACCTTTTATTTATTTCAAAAGAAGTTTATAAACGTCCGTGCAGACTACAGAACAAAGACACTGACAGGACCATTCACATCGAGATGGCAGCTCAAACGATTATCTTACATCACGAATCGATTCACGTCAATCTAGTGTTATATTAGTGTAAAAATACAGACATGACACAAACAAAGTTCGTGTCATGTAACTATGCACATTTACTCACGCAGTGTAAATGTCCTGTACACATTCGAGGTGCTTGTGCCTCCTTTGAGTATGTTTTCAGTCCCTGATGCTTTATATATTTTATTTTCAGAGGCAAAAATGAAACTTTTCGCCCCAATGCATTTGTTACTAAGCAGATCCATGTCAATTAAAAAAGGAGGTCCTAATGAGTGTATTCAGAATTAAAAGTTGACCAAGGATTACAAGCTCCAACATCAAAGGTAAACACATGAATTTATCAATGCTTGTAAGCCATTAAAAGTGATAAAATATCAGATCCAAAATTTATATTTTTATAATTTTGGGTAACTATTGTTTTATCTGATATCTGTGTATTGTGCAACTTTGGGTCTGATGCCTTTCTGTGTTTGGAGTCACTAGTAATGTTTTTAATTTTTTTTATTTAACCAGGAGAAAACCTCATTGAGATTAAAAATCTCTTTTTCAAGAGTGCCCTGGCCAAGATAGCAGCAGCAAACAGTTTCAGACAAACAAAACACAGTCATAGATAAATATCATAATACAAAATACGTAGTCCATATGCATCAAAGGCACGCCATAACAATACCAGCAGCAACTATTTCCCAGAATCAGCCATATTGGTGAATTAATCAAAGCATCTGCAGCCAGATGTGTTTGCTTCCAGGTCTTTCAGCTTTCTCTTGAGTGTCCAATGAAATCAGTTATTTTTGTAAGTCGTTCCGGTCAGAAGGAGCAGCAAATTTAAACACCTTTTGACCCAGTTCAGTTCTGACCTTTGGGACAGACAACAAGTAAATGTCCTGGGAACGAAGATTATAAGTTCCTGTGCTCTTCTGAGTGATATAGGTCTGGAGGTAGAAAGGATGAAGGCCAAGAATAAACTTGTAGATGACATACACCAGTGTTTAAGTCTGTGTGTAGAGAATGAGGTCCACCCCACACGGTTGTACAACAAACAATGATGAGTGAGAGTTTTAAATTATGTGTTGAACCTCAGAGCTCCCACTTGAAAAAGGGGGGGAAATGCTCCTCATGCAACACATGCTGGCAGAAAAAAACCCAAGCAAATACAAAAAAATGTATGGTTATTTGGCAAAACGTGGGGCATATCATCAGAGTGCAAACAAATACAGAAAGTGATCAAATTGGCTGAGACATTTGTCATGTACATGTTGTGAAATTGAGGAAAATGTTAGATCTGCCATACATTCAGCCTCTAACGTTTTTTTTTTTTGCGCAAGTGTAGTGCAAAGCATCTTAAATCATTCTCTATCAATGTGTTGTACAAAATCTAGTTTGATTTTTCACTATTTCCTGACCAAATAAGTATTAGTTAATTTAGGAAATAAATGATCTACAACTAATGGTTATTTTTAGCATTGGTTAACTTCACAAATGTTTTCTTGACTAATTTATTGAATGTAGGGATTTTGTGACAAAGTCATGCTGTGATAATTGTGGGCAATATTGCAATTTGTGATTTTAGTGGTTGGTTATCAAGGAAAATAGGCATATTACTCATTTAGACATGTCAAGCCAAACATACAAACTAGCAAATACAAGCACTTTAAGACATACTCTACAAGGTCTCCAAATAATCAAAAAGCAAGTCGTGACTCACTCTTACAGAGACTGCATTACACATCATAAGTTGTGTTGTTTTTTTCTTTAGATCGCACTAATACTTCCTGAATTTGGTCATTTAAACTGTGATTATATATCCCTTTCGTGATTACATAATTGTGGAGGCTAATGTGTTTATGGCTGCAGTGTGACTAATAGTGCAGCCCTAATTAAATGTGCAGAAAATTATTTTGTCTGGACAGATTTGTTTCTGTGTGCAAAGTGATCTTTTTAAAATGCCAATCAGCCAGATATTTCAGGGAAAATGGCAAATTCTCACATTTGAGAAGGTAGAACAATAAAACATTAGGTACTGACTGAAGCGTCACTAGAGGACATAATTGTCTAAATGATTTTTTTTTTTTCAATTATTTGGAGTTGAGTTATTTGTAGATTTAACCTGGCAGATTGAACTAAAACTATAAGTACTAGTTAGATGCAGTTCAGTTGACACGGTAACATTTTGGGTCTCATGGTTGTATATGTGTCTGTACTGCTCCACATTAACTCTTTCATATTCCACAATCACCAGGCCGTGGCTCTTTGTCTGATGAACATGGAGGAGTTGTGTCAGTTCTGGCCAAACAAGCTGCGGCGCTGACCAGAGACCCGACAGACACTCCGACTGTATGCTTGGAATCTGAGTCTGGGTGAGCGCTAACGACACCTTTTTGTTGTTTTTCCTTGACTTGCACCCCTCACTGCTTGTTTCCATCTCTGCAAGACTCTAGAAAACCAGGTGGTCTATAAATCCATAAAAATGATTGAAGAGATTTAATTTAAAAGCGAGAACTCCCTTTATTTTTTCCAACTTGGTCTGTGCTGTCTTGTCAGAATTTATTTTCATCCTTGTAGCTGTGCTGCCACCTTCTGGATAATCTTAAACAGGAACTCATGTAAAGGTCAATAAGTTTTGCCACTTCTTGTTCCAATAGAAATTAGAGTAGACTTGACCTAAATATTAGTGTAACAGATAGCTGAAAACCCTCCTATTTTTTGACCTATTTTTTGCTGTTTTTCTATTATGTTATAATTACAGTGGTCAGTTAATATAAAGTTTAAAATTTACATTTAATGAGATATTTAGTATCAGCCACTGTGTAGGAAATTAACTTATCTTTATTAATTCTCAAAGAACAGTCAAAACATTCATAAGGGTTAGGGTTAGGATAGTCATGATAGGGTAACACTTAAGCATAGGGAACAAATCATTCCTAATTAAGTCTCAGTAACTACTAAATCCTAATAAAAGCCAGTACATTGCCAATACCGTAGTGTGTAAACATTTCAGGACCCTAAACTTTGTTGTCTTATCAAGTCTATAATGATCATATACATGCACAAAAATGTATAAGCATCATGCTAATATTAATATGGGGGTAGAACTTGCAAATATCCACCCTTGGTTTGTTGTTCTTATAGGATTGTAAAAGAAAATATGCGCACAGTATAAGCACATAAAATCAGAACTAAATGGCTCCAACAGGCAAAATCCATATTTAGTGTGATGTCCCTTTCTGTGGCAAGAAGTAGAACAAACAATGCTGTCATATGTTGAATGGAACCTGGTATAAATCACTGGATCTGATATTTTCTGTCCCAAATAGTTGGTAGTAGTAACATTTTCAGTGCAAAGGGAAGTGACAATTGTGGAGAAACTGAAATGCTTATGTGTATTCTGGTTTTGCTGTGATTGAGAAATGCACATTTATGGTTATTCTAATCTGATAAAACAACAAAACTAAAGGTGCCTAAAACATTTGCACAGTACTGTACATATGCTAATAAGCAATTAAGTAATGGCCAATAACACTAACTTCAATACACAAATGGAGGAATGAATGAATATAATCACTCAAAACAAAAACATGGTTTTAAAAAAAGACAATAGATTCTATCTTCCGGAAAGTTTACATGCTCAGAAGGGAGTAGGAAGAAGTGTAAACTTATTTAATCCTACCCCTTTTATTGTCAAGTACTTTATCATCAAATCCTTTATGTTCCTGTAATTTCAAAACTTACTACAAACAATAATCTATTCATGAACCCCATATACATTATTTATGGTACGCAACAAGCTGTTTATATCTAAATTGATATACATTACATGTATACTGTTTACAGCATACAATACTTCATTCATGTACACTTCAAATATGTATGCAAATAAAGAACTTATTAATGGATAATACGTGTACCCTAATCTAAAGTCTGGTCCATTTAATGAACAAATCTGAACTCGAAATACTCAAGAACATGAACAAAAGAATTAGCCAAAAAAAAGGCAAAAATTGAACCAAATGTAACAATTTTATGTATTTTAAATATTAGATGTAAAAGAAAACAGGATGTATGCTAATTAAAAAATTCTAATTTAAAGTAATGTGCACTGAATAAAATGTGTGAAAAATTAACCAAATAAAAAAAAAACATAAAGATGAGCAAACAATGAATAAAATAAACAAGGAAATGAACATAAATGAACACAATGATTGAGAAAAGTAAAACAGAAGAACTGAATCATCCAAGGGCTAAATAACAGCTACATTTACAAACTGGAAAATTGTCCAGAAAGTAATAAAATAGTTTACAGAAGAGCAAGGAAATGAACAAAAATGAGCAAAACAAGTAACCAAATAAACCAAATTGAAAAAATAAGAACAAAATAATCAGGAAATGGGATAAAAATAATCACTAATATAAACAAAAAAGGACTAAACAAAATTATTATACAGGAGTAATCTGTATTTTATTCCTTAAATGCAAAAGAAAATTAGACTGATGATTGATCTTATTTGGCGAATTACAGTGTGTCATCAACAGCATTAAATCAAAATGAACAAAATAAGTTCAACAAAATCAGAAATGTGAGCAAAAAGGGATGAAGTGATTAAAAAAAAATAACATTTCAGAAAAGAAAAAAAAGAAGTCGAAAATGTCAAATGTTCAACAAATCAGTCCATTCTGCTCAATGAAACTTGTGTTTTAAGGTTAAAAAACAATACATGAGTCATTTGATAGTGTTTGTGTTATGGGTCTTTCTGTAGAAGTAAATGTCAAACACTTTGTTTTCTGTCTTCTGGTAGATTGTTATTGTATAAGTTTTTGCTTTTTCTGCATAAGTTCACGAATGGAACAATAAAATGAACAAAATGACCAATAAAATAAGCAAAAATAGTTGAAATAAGCAGCAAAATGAGAAAAAAAAATGAACAAAGTAAGCAACCAAAAGTATCACGCTGAACAAAAAAAGGAACACAAAAACCCACAATAGGTATGAAAATAACCTATTCAATAAGGTAATGGTGTGCGCAGCTCTGAGTAGTCGAACTGAACTGCATGTTTCCTGTTACGTAAAGTAAGAATTAGACCCATCTGTCATTATGTGCTACTCAACAGTTACATTTTTTTATTGCAGAAACATCCTGATCCGGAGTCACGGGACCATCACAGTAGCAGTTCACAAGATCGCATCCTGAAGACAATTCTATCAGACCATGGGGACGGTTTTTGTAAAGAAATGTAAATGTAAACATACTGCAGTCTATAATGTGAGACAAGATCTGATCTCAAGTTTCCACATGGCCATATTTAAAGCAGAGAATGAAAACTTTTAAGTGTTTTCTATCTTTTTATAGATGCATACATGTATAAAATAATATACATCAATCATTGCTTCTGTTTTATAGATCAACGGTATTGTGAGGCTAATCCTGTATTTATGTGGATGAGTTTCTGTTAAATCAAGGCAGGCATGCACAGACCAACACCCCTTAATAAAATTTAACTTGAATTTGTGCTGCTCTCCAACATGTCTGGACACAGTGATCATCATTTCCTGTTTGGAATGTTGTGTGAAACCCACCTGAAAATAATAAGAATAAAAATCTCACTGATATTACACGGTAACATGTATGGACAGGTATGCGTGGAGTCTGTGTGTATGTTGTTACAGGGTTGAACGCCTCAATCACCTTTAGCCTTGTCGGGGAAAAAACATTGAGAGAAAACAGGTGCAGTGTTTGGTCTGTACTCTGCAAATCAGTTTGTGCTTCTACATAAGTACGTGAAGTGAACAAAAAATGAATAAATATAACAGAAATAACTAAAATAAGCAACAAAATGAGGACAAAACAGTAAGAAAAGGAGCCAGAATGTATAAAATAAGCAACAAAATGAGCAACCAAATGTACCAGTTGAACAAAAAGTCTATTGAATGAAGTCAAAATAGGAAGAACATGGACAAGAATTTGCAAAAAAGAGAAACAAATGATTTTTTAAAAATATTAATTGAAAGTCATGAGCACTAAACAACTTAAGTGAAATAATTAACAAAATGAAAAAAAATCCACAAAGATGAACCAATCCTCCCAGCCCCCCACCCCCTGCCCAAACTCAGCACGGTACTTTACAGCACCATCATGACAGCATCTTACTGAAGACTGGCTTTTAATTTTATTTATTTTAATTCTTTCTAAGTTGTCACCTTGCACTTCATGTGCATGTTGGTAATGGTGACAACATAGTTTGTTTAGTTATGTCTGTGTGTGCTATTTTCTGTGCCTTTTAATTGCCCCTCGTGGATAAATAAAATGACTTGAATTGAAACAATGAATAAAATAAACAAAGAAATGAACTAAATAATTGGGAAAAAGAACTAAATCATCCAGGAGCTAAAATAGCTAACCTAACAAATGGCTGCCAAAGAAAATTATAAAAAAAAGTAAAAACTAAGTAAAAATTATCTAAATAGCATGAAAAAGAGCAAAACAAGGAACAAAAAGAACAAAAACATTCAGGGTGTCACATTAAAAAAAGATAAATTAAAAAATAACAAAACAAAACCATTATAAAGTGAATTTTAATCCTCAAAAGTAAAAGAAAGTAAGACTGAAGATTGGACTTATTTGGCAAATGGCCGAATGTCATTCACAACATTAGATCAAAAAAGAAAATGAGTACAATGTCAACAAAATAAAAAAAATATGAGCCCTAAAAGCCATCTGGCAATGGAATCCCCCCAGCCACATGGGTAGCCTTTTTGAAGGGGTGCTGTTTTGAAGTGGATGTAGTTTTACTCAAACAGATGGAAATTTGCACTTTTTATCTGACAGATACAGCTGAAAATCATTTCCATGAGAATTTGCATGTTTCAGGCAGAATAACTGTGGCAGCCGACTTGGGTTTGGTCAGATTTCACCCATTTTCAAACTTGACTTCACTTCTGACCTGAGGAACCCATTTGCAAAATTTGGTGCTGATACCTTGAGGTGTATTTGAGTTAACAGACAGAAAACATGACAAACAAAAAGACATGACTCAAAAAACATTCCTATCCATGTTTCAGGCCCGACTGTCGAGGTTAAAGTGAGTTTTGGCCATGTTGAAGACAGACATGGTGATTATAATACCAGCTTTCATGTTGCCGCTGGTAAAAACAAGAAAAAGGACTGAACATGAAAGGACAAAATAGTCCATAAATTAACAAAATGGAGAAAAATGCCAGCAAATGAGCAAAAAAACAAAATAATGGAGAAAAATCCAAGCTGCTCAACAAATCAGTCCATTCTGCTCAATATAAGTTGTGTTTTACGGTGGAAAAGAAATAATTAGACAAAAGGCATTTAATTTGAGCCGCGTTTGTGGCAACATTTTCAGTCAGGCAATTTCTGTGTTCTGGTGGGTTGTTACTGTACCCGTGCTTTTTATACATATGTTTGTAAAGGAAACAAAAAGGTGAACAAACTCATCAAGAAAATGAGAAAATATCATTAAATTTAGTGGCAAAATGAGAAAAATGGACATCAATCTTCAAAATAAACAAGGAAATGGAAAAAAATAAGCAACCAAAAGTACCACACTGAACAAAAAAGCCCATAAAAGAGTCAAAATGAAACATAAAAAGTAACAGAATCATCAAGACAATCATAAAAATGTACCAAAAAAATTAAAGTAAACGGAATTATTTACAAAGCAGGGTCTTAGATTCTACTTGTGATTGCATATGAGAACTTAAGGGGGGCTGATCAGATATTTTTATTCACAACAATACTTTTAGTAATAGAGTAGTAACAATACTGTGTTGTACAGTAGTACAATACAGTAACAATACTTTTGTTACTAGTAATGTTTACTGTATTATTAATGCATGATTTTATTTATTTTATAGATTTTAATCAGATAGAATCTCAAAAGGCCCATAAAGTAGATACACTGACAAAATAACAATTTATTCATTTCACTTATTTTGTTGGTTTTGGGGGATGATTATTTTGTCCCTTTCTGTTCATTTTGTTGCTTATTTTATTCTTTATGGTTGATTTTCTTTACAAAATTTTTTTTTGTTCACTTTTGTTCCTTACCTTGGTTAATGTGTTTGTTTTCGTGGATTTTTGCCAAATCTCTTGACAATTTTGTTCATTTCTGTTCATTTTGTGGATTGTTTTGTTTGATAAGCCTCAGTTCAAAACATCCCAACCTGCTGCGGGTTTTGGATTCCTAAAACCACCCCTGATCTTAGTACAGGATTGAAAGTAAATTTAGGGAGGCTATGAACCCTTTGAAACACGACCCTGATTTTTGTTTGTTTGTTTGTTTTACATTGTATTTAATTTAATTTTTGTTCATTTTGCTCTGTATTTTGTTCATTTTGCTCTGTATTTTTTCATATTTGTTCATGTTGTGCTTTATTTTGTTCATTTTCGACTTTTTTGTTCAATTGGCTGTTTATTTCGTTTGTATTGCAGTTTATTTTGTTCATTTTTCTTTTAACCTTTGATGGTTTTTGCTCCATTTCTATTTAGTTTTGTTCATTTCGTTGCTTATGTTGTTCATTTTTGCTATTTTCTTGAGCATTTTGTTCAATTTCTTAAATATTTTGTTTATTCTGAGTGTTGTGCGGATCCTTTACTGTTCCGCGTTTCCTTTTTTTTCCATTTTTTTCGGGTAAAACGTTTCCAACAGTTTCATAAATTCAGCAGGGAAAACGTGCAATTGACCTGTATTTTGGAATGTGTGAACTGTTGTTACAGGGACATTTGTGTCACATTGAGGGGGACAAACCCCCACCCACAGCCCCGTGAAATCTCCACCTATGAGCGCAGTGCGTCTTGCTTCCAGCGCCGCCTTCCAGCAGGTTCTTCTGCAAACTCTGGATGTTTTGACCGCAGAGGTTTTTTTTCCTCCTCAGATGAAGTTCAGCGCGACGCCCGGGTCACGTGTCTGTCTTCGCTTTGCTTTGCCGTGTGCGCGTCGCCGGAGCAGCCAGAGATGTGGAGGCTGAGATGTGAGTCGCAGCTCAGAGCGATTCGCCACTAGAAGCAAAGTTATGGCCCGGTCATCCCCGCACTTTAAGGTGCCGCAGCTCGCTCTGTCCGCCACAAGTCCCCGCACCACGGCATCCTCCTGTCCGTCCGTCTGTGGTCAGTGTCACGTCTCAACCCGGAGCCACGAACCCCCAAAATACGCGTCAAATTGATCTCATTAGGAAGGAGTCAGGCGCGTCCACACTTCAGGTAAGAGCTTTGTGCAAGTTTTCCAGCTGTCAACATTTGCGTAAAAGTGATTATATGAGCATGTATTGTTTATTTGTCACTTTACGCGCGGACACTGATGTCATTCCCCATCCAATGTGACCCTTAAAGTACTTTTTTAAAACTTTCACCTACGTACAGGTTTGTGGCTCTTTTCATCCTCACATCTCTTCTTTTCTTCCCACCAGTGTTCATTTGAGTGAGGGGCAAAAATGCAACAGGCCTGTTAAGTTAAGATAACAACTGGTGCACAGCGACGCACGGGAAGACCTCCCTGTTGCCCCCGACTGCCACCCCCCGCACAAAAAATAATACGGGCGTGTGTGTGCGTGTGCCTACGCAAACTAACTAACTAAGCCAACAGCTTTGAGCGTTTACTATATAATCTCACAAATCCTGAACACTGATGTCTGGCTTCTCTCACAGCCATAGGTGTAGATTTCAGGAGGGTGGGGAAGGTGGGCAGCGGGATTAGTCCCTCTTAATGTTAGTAAAATACCCTGCATTACGTCACCCTCTTAAAAGAATTTCCCAAGTCATTTTTTTACAAAAATTATTATTATTATTATTATTTTATTTTATTTTTTTGCCTAAATCATATCATGATGCTGGCCACCTCTGGTAAAATTGCCAACATCCTCTGTTAAACAGCTCATGCCATTCTACCCCTTTACTATAATTGCCTATGCCATGAATGTGACTTAGGCAGGTTCCGTTTTTCATGTTTGGCAATTATTTTAAGAGGGTGTCGATTACAAAAATAAGTGCATTGTTGTTCACTGTAGAATCATTTTTTGTTTATTTTCCTAAGTATTTTCTTCATTTTTGCTAATCTTCTTGACTACTTTGTTCATTTTGCAGACTGTGTTGCTATTTTTTATTTTCTTGATATTTATCTGTAAATTACTTTGTACATTTATTGGTCCATTTGTTCAATTTGTTGTTTATTTTGTTCATGTGGTTTCATTTTTACAACCATTTTTGATCTTTTCCTGATCAATTTTGTTCATTTTTTGTTCCTATTATTATTTTGGTTATGTCTGTTCAATTTGTAAATTATTTTGTTTATTTTGTTAGTTATTTTATATTTTTCCCTGTTCAGTTTTATTCATTGTATGGTTATTTTGCTGATTTTTTCTCAATTTGTTGTACACGATTTTAATTTTTGACATAATTTTGGCATTTTCCCCTTTTCTTCCATTCTGGGAATTACTGTTTAAATGTTTTCTTCAGTTCTGTTCATTTTCCTGTTTATTTTGTTCATTTCTGTCAACCCTTTTGTCCATATTATTGTTGATTTTCTTTCATATTTTGCTCATGTTTCTTCATTTTGGTGCTTACTGTGTTCATTTTGCATTTTTGTCTTTCTTTTTCTGTGCACTTCTGTTGCTTATTTGGTTAATTTTTGCTCCTTTTGTCTATTGTTTTTGCTAATTTTTGACTAAAAATGCCCTGCCCAATTTTCAAACAGAATTTACAGCCTTCATTTTCCCACTTACTTCGTTCTGTTTTTAATTGTTTACTTTGATTGTTTTCTTTATTTTGTCCCTTTTGGGACAATTGGGTATTTTTAATTTTCTAGATTATTTTATTACCTTTTCCTTGTTTTGTGGAATAGTTTTGTCAGCTCTAGTCTTCATTCTAAGAATATTTTTATGCAACCAATGGAAATGAATCATCCACTACTATTCATACAGTACATACACACCAGGATCCCCCTGTTATCCCAAATATGACAGTATTCTGACTGTAACAGGTGTCATGTAAATGGAATAATACACTTATTTTCCCAAATCAAACATATTCTGAGTAAAACACGCTGTATATGCGGATATTATTTGGACATGTACAATTTACTTTTGGAAAATGCATCATAATCAGGTCAGGTTCATCTGCAGTGTGGAGATAAACGCTTCCATGCAGAGTCCACAGAGCTAATCAGAAGGAGAAACTCCTACTTTTAAACATTATGAAAAATATCAACAGTCTTTTTCTAATGTGAGCAGTTGCATTTAAACAGACATGTTAGTGAAATATTGATTTTGTCTTGTAAACAGTTTCTCAAGAATTTTATCTCTTTAGCAATAAAGTATAGGTGACACACTCCCTCTTTCATTCCTTCAAATGCTGTCCTGAAAAGACTAATTTTGATATTGGTTTCCAAGAACCCGCTGATATGTTCTGTCACATAGTTGAAAAGTAGGCCCACTTACTGTTCTGACTGAAAATGTGGAGTTTCGTAAACAATGTCTATCTTTACCAGAGGATTTTTTTTCTCCACTGCAGCTGACCTAAACCTGCCAATGTGGTGGATTTTTCAAATGTGTTTTATATATATATATATATAAAGAATGCTCCTGAAAAACATATCACATCAGCATATACTGCATGAATTTGATGCTACATGTGGGAAAAAAAGGCCTGATCCAACTGGAATGTGATGCTTATGTGACACCTGTAACACTGAGAATATGATCCTATGTGGAATAATGGGGGGATATTTGTGTGCATTTAAACATAGTCATCACAAGTGTATTTGTTGCTTGAATTATAGTCTGAAACACTTTCTATAGGTGACCGTTAAAGAACAGTGCTGCACCAGGTGAACAGTATGGATCATTCTACAACACACTACTTCATTTGGATTGAGAGCTTATTTTGTTCATTTTGATATTCTGTTGTGAACGACAGCTTTACTCATTTTAAATACATTTTGTCACTTATTTTCTTCATGTTTGTTCATTTTTGTTCATTTTTTGGTGCACGTATCTTCTTTTTATGCTTGTTTTTGCTCATTTTGTTTTTTTTTTCTTTTCTTGTTCATTTTGATTCACTTTATTGATTATTTTGTTCAAGCTGACTCATTTTCTTATCTATTTTGTTTGTTTTTCCTAATATTTCTGGTTACTTGGTTCATTTTTTTGGCTAATTTGTTTATTGTTGTGCATAGCCTTGATTATTGTCTTCATTTTTGTTGACTTTCTTGAAAATGTCTTTCTAAATTTCTCCTAATATTCTTAATTATTTTGTTCATTTTAAAATTAATTTCATTCAGTATTTTGTGAATTTTCCCTCATTTTCTTGCCTATTTTGTCCCACCGAATGTTGTGACAAAATCTATGCCCTTGCTGTTACAGTGTTTTTGTGATTTTACTCAGACGTACATGTTTTGTTGTAATGCCGGGGTAAAATACGTAACTGTTTTGGAACAGTAGCTTGGGTTTGACCTACTTTTTTGTCCAAATTGCCTGCTCTACTACGAAGCTGCTTTTCTTGTTTCAGCTCTAAGTCCTTATTGACAGCCATTGAAAAGAACTAAACCATTGTCTGCACCCTGACAGACTTGATAAGGACCTATCTCTGACCGTGTTTACATACTTAAGTAAATGCATCTTGTGATGCACCTGTTCAAAGTACAATGTACTAAAACAAAGTGTTTCTTAACTGGATAAAGATGTTGACCCACTAAAAGTGTAAAGCAGGGAAGGAAGGTTTTTTTTTTTAATATAGAGCACAGCTGTGGACGATTGGGGAGGGGGGGGTCTCTGACTATCAGCAGGTGTGGAGTTTTCCTCTTCACTGAGGAGATGTCGAGAAGTCAGAGACATCTGGCTAACTTTAAGATGTATTTTCAATGAAGAAACCTCTGCACAGTTTGGTCGACAGCAGTTCCACTTGTCTGAAAGTCATAGCAGCAGGTGGTTCCAGTTAATCTTTTCACTTATGCCCTCAAACCTGGAACAAAATACTTAGCGTAACTGTTGTTTTTTTCTTTTTAGCAGGTAATAACCTACTGATGATGAAAACAAAGCGCAGAGCCAAAAAAGTCTGATTGGGGCTTTTGTGCCAAAGCCACACACACTGAAGCAACAAAAAGTAAACATGTTCACATAACTGTAAGACAGGACCATTTATTTTAATGTCCATCTAAATCATTAACATTTATGAAGTGAAACTGCTGAGTAGCAATCAGTGGGCAATGACCTAGGCTGTTAAGTGATCTGGAAGTCCATCTTTAACTTTTTGCTCCATTATTAAGATATTACTGCAAATATTCTGACATACTATGCTTCGGTAGCTCCACCACCATTCGTCCAAATATGGTTACATCGTGTTTTTGGCCCCAAAATGTCATCAAGAAAGTGACAACCTGATTAGCCTTCAAATGGCTGTTCAGAAACTAATGGGTGACGTCACGGTCACTTTGTCCACTAATATATACAGTCTATGGGAACAATGCATTCCCTGAATATGGGAACAGCTTACATCACCTCTCATAATGTAGGCCTGCCTTTTTCATTTTTGGGTTGGAACCATAGACTGCATTTTGTGACAACCCTGCCTACTCCTGACACCATGTGTTCCTCACCTTCAGTGTTTTGCAGGCGGAGTCTCATCAGCCACACCTGGGCCCGGTGTGTGCTGTAGAATAAAAGGTCGCCTGCTTCCCTCTTCCACTCCCTGGCACAGCAGACTGTCAGCAGCCTGCACTCCTCCTTTTAATTTTGGCATAGACACACTACGTGCATCCTGGCATGCTGTATACTACTCATTTACAGATTTTTACACATTTACTTATTTGACTTTAGTTTACTTACTACCACCTTGTCTGTCCCTTCTATGTCTCGGTCTTTGAGTGGGGCTATGGCATGTGGGGACCCTGGACCTCTCACACCAAAAGCGAGAATCCTAAAGAAAGATGGAGACTGCAAGCTGTTGTAGAGTCACTGGGAAGCTCAAACAAGGAGCCTCTGGGCACTGCCATATTGGCACCACTGCCAGTTTACTCTAACTCTAAAACAGACACAAATTTGAATGACAGCGGAATTGAGGGGGGATAATCAAATAGTGAAGCCTCTGGTTCAGACATTACCTGTCAATTTCAACTTGTATGCACTTAATTATGCATAAATACTAGAGTCTGGATCCTGTAATCAGGCAAATTATATACTCAGTGGCCACTTAATTAGGTACACCTGTTCAATTGTTTGGCTGATTAGCTGTTTGTATTAGCAATCACGACAGCAGTTCAGGACATTTAGGCATGTAGACACAGTCAAGTTGACCTGTTGAAATTTAAAATGAGCATCAGAATGGGGAAGAACGGTGATTTAAGTTACTTTGAACACAGCATGGTTGTTGGTGCCAGATGGACTGGTCTGAATATTTCAAAAACTGCTGATCTAAAGGTTTTTCACATACATCTCTAGGACCTACAGAGAGTAGTTTGCAGAAGAAAAGAAGTCCAGTGAGGAACAGGTCTCTGGATGAAAATACGTTGACGAGAAAGGCAACAGTAGCTCATATGACCACACAGTACAGAAGAGCATCTTTGGACATAGAACCTGTTGACATTCCTGTCAGCTAAGAACTACAAACTATTCTAGATCTAAAGGACTGTCTGAGGATAGTGATTGTATATTTGTGACATCACAAATACCCAGAAATGTAACTGGCTCTCTTCAGGTCCAGTTATCTAGAAAAGTGCTCTGTACATTTGTTTGTTCAGACGGAGAATTTTAATACTTTATCGTTATTGTCCGAGCCCCCAGATCTGGTTTATAATAAGAAAAGACATATTTTTCACAGTATGTCTCCTTGAAACTAGAATGAAATAATTAGAAGCGAGTACACTCACGTACATTTACTCCTTTACATGTACTTGAGTAGTTTTCTCCATAAAATGTACTTCAAAGAGTAGTTGTTTTGCAGAATACTTTGTATTCTTACTCAGTTACACAAAAATGTACAGTACAGGCAAAAAGTTTGGGCACACCTTCTCATTCAATGCATTTCCTTTATATTCATGACTATTTACATTGTAGATTCTCACTGAAGGCATCAAAACTATGAATGAACACATATGGAATTATGTACTTAACAAAAAAGTGTGAAATAACTGAATATGTCTTATATTTTAGATTCCTAAAAGTACCACCCTTTGCTTTTTTGATAGTGCTGCAAACCCTTCGTGTTCTCTCAATGAGCTTCATGAGGTCGTCACCTGAAATGGTTTTCACTTCACTGGTGTGCCTTGTCAGGGTTAATTAGTGGAATTTCTTGCCTTATTAATGTGGTTGGGAGCATCACATGTGTTGTGCAGAAGTCCGGTTCATACACAGCTGACAGCCCTACTGGATAACTGTTAGAATTTATATTATGACAAGAACCAATCAGCTAACTAAAGAGAAACGAGTGGCCATCATTACTTTAAGAAATGAAAGTCAGTCAGTCCAGAAAATTGCAAAAACTTTGAATGTGTCCCCAAGTGCAGTCGCAAAAACCATCATGCGCTACAACAAAACTGGCTCACATGAGGACCGCCCCAGGAAAGGAAGACCAAGAGTCACCTCTGCTGCTGAGGATAAGTTCATCCAAGTCACCAGCCTCAGAAATCGCAAGTTAACAGCAGCTCAGATTAGAGACCGGATGGATGCCACACAGAGTTCTAGCAGCAGACACATCTCTAGGACAACTATTAAGAGGAGACTGTGTGAATCAGGCCTTCATGGTCAAATAACTGCTTGGAAATCACTGTGAAGGAGAGCAACAAGCAGAAGAGATTTGTTTGGGCCAAGAAACACAAGGAATGGACATTAGACCAGTGGAAATCTGTGCTTTGGTCTGATGAGTCCAAGTTTGAGATCTTTGGTTCCAACTGCCGTGTCTTTGTGCGATGCAGAAAAGGTGAATGGATGGATTCTACATGCCTGGTTCCCACCATGAAACATGGAGGAGGAGGAGAAGGAGGTGTGATGGTGTGGAGGGGCTTTGCTGGTGAGACTGTTGGGGATTTATTCAAAATTGAAGGCATACTGAACCAGCATGGCTACCACAGCTTCCTGCAGCAACATGCCATCCCGTCCGGTTTGCATTTAGTTGGACCATCATTTATTTTTCAACAGGACAATTACCCCAAGCACACCTCTAGGCTGTGTAAGGGCTATTTGACCAAGAAAGAGAGTGATGGAGTGCTGCGCCAGATGACCTGGCATCCACAGTCACCGGACCTGAACCCAATCGAGATGGTTTGGGGTGAGATGGACTGCAGAGTGAAGACAAAAGGGCCAACAAGTGCTAAGCATCTCTGGGAAATCCTTCAAGACTGTTGGAAAACCATTTCAGGTGACTACCTCTTGAAGCTCATCAAGAGAATGCCAAGTGTGTGAAGCATTAATTAGAGCGAAGGGTGGCTACTTTGATGAAACTAGAATATAAGACATGTTTTCAGTTATTTCACACTTTTGTTAAGTACATAATTCCATATGTGTTCATTCATAGTTTTGATG
>JAQQAE010005860.1:0-17211 GCA_029823295.1 Pseudamia nigra
GCTCCAGGCAAATTATATTTAGTGGGAGAGGCGCTAAAATGGCTCTTTTGCTCGCAAAGGTTGCCGACCCCTGCTCTAGGAGATCCTTCATCGCCACCACCATCAGAATGTTCAACTCCACACGTGGTGGCCGAGTTGAAGACTGAGGACATCTTAATTATATAATCTTTCATGCATATTGAATTGTGCTGATCACATGAATTTCCCATAAAGGATGAATAGTTTATTTTATTCTATTCTATTCTATTCTATTCTTCATCCAAGCTACAAATTTGTCACAGCTAACTTATAGCAACAACTATTATTGTCACTAAAGTTACATAGCTTTTCAATTCAATTCAATTCAATCTTTATTTCCTTTTATGAAGAAAATGAATAGTTTTGTGGGTGCTTGGATGTTAAATAATCTATTGAAGCGAGATAACCATCAGTGCTTCCAGTTGAACTTGTTTATCACCCACCCGCTCGCTCAGCAGCTGTTGTTTTTGTTGCCATCTTTGTGAATAGGAGCCCCGTGTGCAATGAATTATGGGATAGATTGGGCCGCGGAGGATGCAACTGTTGTGTCCTTGGTTACCTGGCTGAGGAAGGCTGCATTTGTTGGCTGCATTTGAAGGAGCCTTTCAAATGGGACAGTTTTGTTGCTCCGCTATGACGTCAACATCCTTCAAATGCAGCTGTAATATGGAATGTAATATGGTTGTAATATGCCACATCGGTTGTAATATGGGATGTTTTAAAATGTGGAAAAGTGTTGGAAAATAGAATAAACACACACAAACACACAGTGAAGGTTGAACTCACAACATTAACAAAATGAATAAAATAATCAGTGAAATTAAAATATGTGACAAAATGATACATAAAATCAACAAACTTGGAGAAATAAATGGCAATATGAACAAAAATGAGCAGAATAATAAAAAAACACAAAAAATAACAAAGTAGGCAAAATAAATAAAATTATTTTTATTTATTAAATTATTTTATTTATTTATATATAAACCAAAATTAGCAAAGTATTTCAGTAGACTACTGTTACACATCTTATATTCAATGGGAAGAAGGAGAAATTAACTTTTCTAAATATTTGCTTAAAACCTGAGACACAGTTAGATGTAAACCAGTCTTTAGTTTTCGTGATTTTTTTACCTGCTGAAGTATTTCACTTCTATTAAAAAAACCCCAACAACCTCTTTTTAGTGCTTAGAAAATAATGATTACAAATGTATACTTTATGAAATATCTTTACCCATATGAATACAAATAAATGTCTTGTTTGTGCATTGGTGCTGTGTTGTGATTATGACTTCCTCTGCACATAGTTAAGGATGTGTGAGTTATTCAGCAGTAATCAAAAATAAAATCTGTTGTACACTGTTAGCCCACTAATTCTGTGCCCATTTACAGCTGTACTATGATTACACTTCAGATTTCTGAATCACTTGCAGCTGCCTTACATCATTTTCTCCATCTGCTGACAGGCAGCTTGTACAGAACGAGGCCAGAGACCGAGTGATGGAGGAGGCGTTGCCTAGCAACTGCATCAGAGGGTTCACTGGGAGAAACACACAAAAAATATGTATAGGTAAAGATGAGATGACACAAACAACCGACTCAGGACGTAGGCCGACAAGTAGTTTACACTGACATTACTGTAAGAGGATGTAGGTTAGACAATCAGCCATTTCAAAAGCAGAAATGATACAGATGTGAGGACTTAAAGCCTTAATCACACTAGTGAAAATAATGAAAATGTACTGTTCTCCTGTCCCACATCCCAAAGGTTCTCTAATGGATGGAGATCTGATGACTGTGGAGGCACTGGAGCATAATGAACTCATTGTCATCTTCAAGATACCAGTTTGAGGTGATTTTATTATTATTATTATTATTATCATTATTATTATGATTTATATAGCACTTTTGAAAGCAGCAGTTTACAAAGTGCTGTGACAACAAAGCAAACAAGCAAACAAGGCTCAATACAGCAATGTTATGTACAAAATAATAACCAGTCAACCAAACAACAACATAGAGTGCAACAAAAGGCAAAAAAAAAAAAAAAACAACAGGTAGAAATACAATAATAACAAAGTAGGGGACAGAGGGAGGGATAGAGGGAGGAAGGAAAGTATAAGAGGAATGGAGAGAGATCAAAGAAAATAAAAAGTAATACGTAAATTAATACAAAGAAAAAGGAGACATCACATCACAATAAAAGCAATAAAAGAAAGAAAGCAATGGTAAAAACACCAAATAAATAAATAAATAAATAAATAAATTTCCTGCACATCCAGAAGACGTGATCATAAAGACATTATCAGCAACAATACTCAGGTAGGCTGTGGCATTTAAAGGACGCACAGTTCATACTGAGGGTCCCAAAGTGTGCTGAGAAAATAACCCCCACACCTTTACCCCACCACTCGCCTGAACCATTGTTACAAGGCAGGATGGATTTGTCCTTTCATGTTGTTTTGTCCAGTTTTACTGAGCCTGTGTGAACTGTACCGTTGGTTTTCTGTTCTGTTGCTGTGGTCCATCTACTTCAAGATCAAATGTGTTCAGAGATAATATTCTGCACCTTTGTTGTAACAAGTGGTTATTTGAGTTAGTGTTACCTTTCTATCAGCTCAAACTGCGTCTTCTCCTCTGACCTGTGGCATGAACAAGGCATTTTCACGGAGACGGCTGCTGTTGACTAGATGTTTTCTCTTGTACAGACTAAACTCTGCAAACCCTAGAGATGGTTGTGCATTGCAGTAGATCAGCAGTTTGTGAAATACTCAGCACAGCCCATCTTTCACCAACAACTATACATGGTTTGAACTTCAGCAGGTTGTCTTGACCATGTGTATGTGCCTATATACATGGAGCTGCTGACATGTGATTGGCTGATTAGATATTTGTGTTAAGAAACAATTCAACAGGTGTATCTAATAAAGTGGACGTTGAATGTACATTAATTTTGGGAATAAACGTTATCTACTTTACCTTTATATGTTGTCTAATAACATGCTAGTAAGCCTTTCACATCGTTCACATAGTTGAACATGTATTACATTGTCAAATAGATAGATAATGTTTTCTGGTTAATTTAGGGGTCTTTGTGTATGATGTTTGACACAATTATGTGCTAAAAATCAGAAAATAATAAAAAAAATCTAATGCAAACCGCATATCACAAATTTAAGCATCAACTTTAGTATGGATCCAAACTTTATTATTATGCTGAATTGTTTTTTTTTGTTTGTAATTATTTGATTGTGTTTAGCACAGTGAATGTCCTACATGATTTTAATGTTTCATTTGTTTAGACATTTTGCACCCTTTCTCTCCAGGCTCGAGCTTCACAAACACATTTCGTGGGTGTATGATGATGGTTGTTGCTGCAGTGACTCAATCTCCTGGAGGGCTCCTTCTAAACACGACTCACCTCATAAGCTTTTCTTTTTGGAACATCCAGTCATTTATCCTCGTCAGCAGTGTGTTTAACACCAAACAACAAACAAAACCTCCTCATCTGCACCTGTATTTTTGGGAGAAGGACATTAAATGATTATTTTAGAGCGGGTTACCAGATATGGTGGCTTTTCACTAATTTGTTGCCATTTTATCACCAGGCAGCATCTGTGTGACTCTAATACTACATGTGCTGTATCTCCTACAACAGCTTTTCTGTTTTTTTGTATGCATTGTTGCATGATGAACTATATGTAATTCCAATTGTAGTTAATCTTATCTTAAAGGCCCCTAACTTACAGTAGAAAAGATGTAAAAGTAAAAAATAAAATAAAACATTCATACAATTATTAGAATTTATAGGTGCTGTCTCATCAGAAACCCAGACAGCTGCCGGTGGCAAAAACCTATTTTCACTTACGTTTACTTACTTATTTAAAAAAAAAATGTTTAATAAGTTTTGAACAGTTGGTTATATCAACATGCTTTAGAAACTGCCAGAAAGCTAATATTCTCAGCTTTCCAGTGATAACAGATATGTCTTATATGGGGGCCTCGGAGCCTCCATAGTCAACACTCAACCAACAAATGACTGTGTGAAAACGTGAATCAACATATTAGAGGCTATCAAATGTCAAACTGGCGACAAAAGAAATTACAAGAAAATTGACAAATGTTGTTCATGTTCCACATATATTTCTCTTAAAGACAGTCATTTTTGTTGTCTTCTATGATGGTATAATAACCTGTCTGTTTACGCGCTGAACTTGAATAGACACATCTGCTTGTTTTTTTTCACTGAAAAACACCCAGGATAATATTATTGTAAATGGCTGCAACTTTCTCAGGAAAAGTTTGATGTGGACAAAAATGTATGTGGAAGCATAAAACACCTTGGTGCAACTTTCTAAGTTCAGAGAAGCAAACTTCCTGAGGCTATGTTTGCGCTAACAGTAAGAAACCCAGCATTTTTTACTGACTTTTTTTCAAAATTCTGATAAATGTATCTATTTTCAGACAAAGCAAATGTAAATTTGGGAATTTAAATATGTTACACTAAAACTTGAGGTTCTCCTGAATCAAATGATGTATGACACTTACTGTAGGTACTGACGGCAAGAATAAGTGAAAAAAAACCTAAATAAAAACAAAAATGTCAGATGCCCCCAAAATGCTCTGGGTTTTAACTGAGTTACAACATCATTTCACAAAAAGATGAGTCACTGTGCAATATGTAAATATTAACAATATCACACCATAATTGCCTGAGTCATAGTTTAAGGTTTTCAAAAAAAAAAAAAAAGTGAAAGAGATGACTTAGGCAGATAGTGGTTGTGAAGTATAACAGGCACTCTGATTGGCTGAGGATGTAGCCAATCAGCAGCGTCAGGAGAGTAGTTTGGGCAAATATCACAATTTGGCCAAAAAATGACTTTGGCAATTATGCTATGATACAGCTTTGAAACTATATATTTAATGCAGAGTATCTTTTTCCAATTTGAGGCAAGCCACACCTTTCAAAAATGTTTGGCCACTGACAAAAAAAAAACTAAGAAGGTTATAAAATGATCCTGAGCCTTGTTATAAGCAGTCAGTTCAATAGTCATCTTTGTGATGGTGTCAAATTGCACAATTATGTGTGGCACGGGCACATTTGTGAATGCAACATTAACCCCTTGTAGGGCACTCATTGAAATACTAGAAGATTTTGTTAATTTTTGTTTAGAGTTTATTTTGGTTCACAATTGCACATAAAAATGAACAAAATAAGTTAAAATTTACTGCTTTTCTCAGTTTAAATTCATTTTGTCACTTATTTTCTTTATTTTTGTTCATTTTTCTTGATTATTTTGTATACTTTGCTCCATTATGTTGCTTATTTTTGTTAATTTTATAATTTTTTTTTCACTTTCTTCAATATTTTGTTCAATTTGACTCAATTGCTTGACGGTTTGTTTATTTTCCCATCATTTTTCCAGATATTTGGTTCATTTTTTGCAGCATCTTGATTATTTTCTTTATTTTTGTTGATTTTCTTAAGGATTTTGTTCATTTCTACTAATATTCCTAATTATTGTTCATTATTTTAATAAATTAAATAATAAATCTACGGCATTGGATACAGTGCAATAAAATAACTGCATTAAGTCTAAAAAATAATGAAAGTAATTTCAACCTCCTCATTTAAATATTGTGAGGAAAATCAATAAGTGCACTTTCCAAAATATTGCCGTAGGGGTGCCATTTTTAAAGCCAGTGTAAGTGACCAAATATGGTTCCTATGTATGGAGTCTTGGTGCTCAACTGTCCTGATGCAGTTCTGACATGTCACCTATTGAAAATGTTTGCAGCATAATGAAACATGAAACCTATGACAAAGGAGACCAAATACTGTAGAGCAGTTAAAATCCACCATTAAGCAACAATAGGAAAACATTCTATTTTCAAATTACAGCATTTGGTCCCAACTTTTCGAAATGTGTTGCCGGCGTCGTATTCCAAATAACCAGCACATCTTTAGAGTTTCTGGATTTGATATTTTGCCTTTGAGTTATTTTTTAATTGAATATAATGTCTCAGTACTTTTGGCAAATCATCACATTCTGTTTCTTTTTACATTTTACCTAGACAATAAGAAGCTTTTTTGGAAATATGGTTTTAGTTCATATTTGACTCCAGTTCTTAATATTTTCAAAACTAAAACTGTATAATACATGAAATCACGTCAAGGTTCAACATGTGAGATTTTCTTCACAAAGATTGTGTTGGAGTCTGGGAGATGGAAGGTGACATGGGAGTATATTTTCACACCCCACCCCAATCCAATGACAAAATAACGCACCCATTCCCAGCAGTGACTCCTGTCTCATTCCCGTGTAGTGAGGGGAGTAGTCTTTTGGGAATGCTGTGTTTTTCCGATACCTCTGACACCTTACAGTTTCCAAAAGAGGTTATTTTGGCTGCATTTCATATTTGAATTAACTATTACTGTGACACTTCCCACTGACTTCTACACTGACTGTTTTCTGGTCCTCTCCTCTCCCCGGATATTGGAAAGCTCGTCAGCTTCTACTGGAGGCTCTTTGTTTGTTGACATTTGGTAAATAAGTAACTCCATTTCCAAGCTGACAGGAGTGTTGTGCACAGTTGCTGTTGTGGTGCAGCAGAAGAGAAGCACTGAAGTACCATATTTTCCGGACTATAAGGCACACATTAAATACTTTCTTTTTCTCAATACTCGACAGTGCAGCCTTATACTCCGGTGCGCTTTATATAAGGATTTTTCCTGGTTTGGGCTTACGGTAAAGTCGGTTCGAGGTCAGTACGTGGTACACGAAGCTCAAAAATCTGTCAAAATGCTTTAGTACGACTTTTGCTGTGCGCCACTTGTAAGAGCATTACATTACTATACATTACATTAATGTGTTGGTTTGTATTTGCTGCGTTACCACTGAACAATGTTGAGTTATTGTGGAAAGACTTAAATAGAGTTTGACTTATCTGAGTTTTGTTTTATTTAATGAAACAAATACTGGTATGTTTAATTTAGGAATACACTTAAAAAGTGAATGTATAGGTTTGTATTTGCTGTGTTACAACTGAACAATGTTGAAAGTTATTGTGGAAAGCCTTTAATAAATGTTTAATTTATAATATTTTTAGTTTTTAATAAAGTTTGACTTATCTAAGTTTTGTGTTACGTAATGCACCTTGTAATCCGGTGCACCTTATGTATGGAAAAAATCTAAAAATTGGTCATTTTTGGAGGGTGCGCCTTATAGTCCAGTGCACCTTATAGTCTGGGAAATATGGTACTTAAGTTTGGCTGTAAAGGTTTTGGCTGAAATTCCAACCAAAGTCCTCACATTGAAACAAGTCGTCGTCATCAAGAAAGTAGGTTTTGTTTGAACAGTGGGCAGAAATTTATACCTGGACATCTTTGGATGCTCGTGTTGAACACTTCATTATGTTTTCTGGTTAACAGCGAATGCATTTATTTGTCTTTTTTTTCCCCAAAACAAAGGAATTTAAAAAAATGAATAACACAAGCAAAATGAACAAAACAACAACAATATAAACCAAAATTAGCAAAGTAATTAGAAGATAAGCAGACAACTAAACCAAAATCTCAAGAAGATGAAGCAAAATTAACAAAATAACCATAAAAGTCAAATGTGAACATACTGAAAACAAAATAAATCAAAAGGAGCAAAAAAAACAAAATCAGCCCCACAATGAACAAAAATGAAGAAACAAGGAACAAAGTAATCCACAAAATGAATAAAATTGATCAAAAAAGGAACAAAATATCCCCAAAATAAATAAAAATGAACAAAATCTGAACAAAATATATATCCTCAAATGGACAAAAATGAAAAATCAATTGCTAAAATGACCAAATAACTGAAAAAATGAACAAAACAGACAAAAGAAATGAGCAAAAATAATCAAATAATGTACAAAGTTTAACATAATGTGAACTAAACAATCCAAAAAATAAACAAAATATAAAAAAGAAAACAACTAAACAAAAATTAGCCGTGTTTTTAGAGACCCAAACTTCCAAATGTGCCCCCAAGAACAAGCATCAAATGCTCAGCGCTTTAAATGGTCAGTTTCGGCGGCTGGTAATTCTCATAAATGTATCCTGTGCAGCAGAGGTAGCTGTTGGTCTTACTTTCCTGGGACGGTCCTCATGAGACACATATCATTTCATTTTTCATCATTTTTGATAAGCAGTTTTTATCCTCTTGATTGAACATTTTCTTGCCACAATACAGATTTGTACAGTATTTGTAATAGCACTGAAAGGGTGTAATCGCCTCTGTACCCACCCTTCGTCTGCTCAACACAATGAATGGTCTAAAGCACATTAAAAAAAAAACAAACAAGAAATGGCACAAATTAAGTCACCTGTGATTTGAAAAACGTTCTGGGCGACTACCTCATGAATCTGACGACTGCATTCTGCATAACTACTGCACTACCTTTGCTACAACAGGTTTAAACTTTTTAAAGCCGTTCACCTGGCAATATTTCTTCTGATTTTTTTATTTTTTATTTTTTACCATAATTGGACATCTTCCATTGCGCAGTATCTGTTAGTTTGTATGCATTGTTTGCTGTTTGTGTGACACTGAGACGTGCGCAGAGGTCCAGGCCACAGATCGAATGTCCTTGTAAACTCAAAGTCACCATCAATGCCTGACCTAGATTTCGGGCTCTTCTCTTTCCCATCCCCAGGGTCTCCTTTGTCTTTTTCACTGTGTTTGTGTGAGAATGAGAAAGAATGAGACTAGAGATGCAGCATGAAAAATATGTGTGAGTGTAGACTGTATTTCCACTACCACCATCATTTAAAAGTCTGCAGTAGGATAAATGTGTCTTTGTGTCTGATAGATGACACTATGTAGGCAAACTGTCAGCTACACTTGGATATATTGCTTTTTTAAATTCACTTTAAACGTGCTTCACATGTACTTTACATACTACAGAGAGAGACTGTCTTTTGAGCTCTAAAAGTTGCTTATTGTATGGTTTTAGTATAGGTTATTTTGGTATATTTAATGAATAGAGTATATGCATGTGCAAAGTTTCCACCTGGAGTTCATGTTTACCTTGCCAAGCATAAATTTAGTCAATTTCTCTCAGCACTGTGGTTTTCCTGTCATATCCTCCTCTTGTAAATGATCCATTACAACTTTCCTCAGCCTTGAGAAGCTTGTTTTTAAAGGATATCCTTTTTTCAGGATTTAAAGCCACTCTGCACACATCTCTGAATGTCTCTACAGGCCTGTTTCCAAAACAGTTGAGTCACTGTGTAAAGTATCAATAAAACAGAATGTGATGACTTGCAAAACAGTAAAACCCATTGTTTGATTGAAGATAGTACAAACACAACACATCAAATTGAAGCAGTGATATGAAAATGATATGTCCATTTTGAATTTAACACTAAATGTTTCAAATAAATTTAGTCAGTTACAGGAAAAGACTGAAAAGGTTGTGAAATGCTTAAACAGACTTGGTGGAACATCTCTCAAATAATAAATACACTGGTAATGGGTCAGTAATGTGACTAGATATAAAAAGAACATTCCAAGTTGAGTCTTTCTGGAGAAAGACAATGAGAGGGTCTATGTGAAAGACTGCTGGAAAATACTGCAATGATTTGAAAAATAATGTTTCTCAGTGTAAAATAGCAAAGAATTTGGGGATTTTGTTTCTTTTACAGTTCATAATATCATTAAAAGATTCAAGGATTCTGAAGAAGGGTCAAGGCTGAAAACTAATGCTGTGGTGATCTAGGGGTCTGATTCTGTAGCGGACATCACTGCATGCGTTCAGGAGCACTTCCACAAAGCACTGTCTGTATACACAGTTTAATGTTGCATTGAAAAACGAGGGACTAAAGGATAGCCTATATAAACCAGATCCAGAGACACTGCTGCTTTCTCTGGGCCTGAGCTTATTTAAGATGTTCTGAGGTGACCAGAAAAACTTTCCTGTCATCTGATGAGACAAATTTAAAATTCGTTCATTTGTCTTCAACCCTTTAATCCTCTCAAGGGTGGCGGATGGGCTGGAGCCTATCCCAGCTGGCTTACGGCAAAGACAACTCACCAGTTCATCATGACATACAGACATATACCTATGGGCGGTTTACAGTAACCAATTAATCTAAGTGCATGTTTTTGGATGTAAGAGGAAGCCAAAGTACCTGGAGAGAACCTATTCAGACTGGGGGGGTGGGGGGGATACCCTGCCGGCTGGATTGAATATTGAATCCAGAGCCTTCTTGCTGTGAGGCACTGGAGCCAACCAGCCAACCACTGTGCCATGACAAAATTTGAAATTCATTTTGTAAATCATAGACATTGTATCCATTGAGATTAAAAGGAATGGGGCCGTTTGGCTTGCTCTCAGTGTGAGGTTCAGTTCAAAGTGCTCTTTTCCAGCATCTGTGATGGTATGGGGGTGAATTAGTGCACATGGTGGGTAACCTGCACATTAATGTTGAACACTATATATGCAGTTACAGGAGCAACATATGCTGCCAGCTACACAAAGTCTTTTTCATCAAAGACATCAAACCACGTTGTGCACATATTCCAACAGAACAGCTCTGTAGTGCTGAACTGCTGCCAGTGGGTAAACATGTCCCTGACCCAACCTTTTTGAGACATGTCACTGGCAATTAAGTGTCTGTGTATATTTCAACAGGTCTTTGTGCTGTATTTCTTACATGGGGTTTCAGTCTTTTGTAAAGCATCAATTTCTGATTCTATTGTCATTTAAAAAAGTGACTCAAGTTTTTTGGAAACAGTATGTGATAGTGAAAGAAAACAAGACCAGAGAGTGACTCAGCAAAGACGTATTGAAAGAATACGCAATGAAATGTAAAGAATGTTTAACCTAATTATTTGAAAGTCTTTCGAAGGTGAACTCTATAGAAAGAGTCGAGGCCTTCTGAAGTATATTTAGCCACCTGTTCAAATACAGTGCTTTAAATTTACACATGGTGACAACAGGCTGTGCATGTGAAAGCAGTCATGTAAACACAGAGCAAGGCCTACATTTTCAATCTGTGTCAGACCAAACAAAATGCAGACAGGGTGGAGAGGGAGTTTACAGATGCCCTGAGCGATAATTATGTAAAAGGCTGCAGGTCGGCACGCAGACATGTCACTATGGTCACACGTGAACATACAGCGCAGCAGCTGCAGTTGATTTTTATGGGGGAAATACCTGACATGTCATTGCTTAGAGCAGGAAAATCTGTGCAAATAAAATGAGTGAAGACACAGACGCAAAGGGGTAAAAGGCATATGGACAATGAGGAAACATTTGCCGATACTGGAAACACTTGTATTAACAATTTACCAGAGCACAGTAAATAATCAAAATGTGCTTTTAAAATTTAGCAAAATAAAATAAAATAAAAAGGGAAGAAATTAAACAAAGTCCACAAAATGAGCAAAAATATTAACAAAATATGGTTCCAATTTAGTAAAAAATTAACAAGAAAACCTAAAATATGAATGAATGAATCAATCAGTCTTTATTTTGAACTTGAACAAAACATGGAACCAAAGGAGTGAAGAATAAAAATAAAACAAAGAATATGAACAAAAAAGTAACAAAACAAAATTCACAAATTAACCAAAAAAATCAAGAAAATTAACAAAATAGTTCATAAAATGAACAAAAATGAACACAATAAAACAAAAATAATCAGGAATATAATAAAAAATGAACAAATATGCACAATATAATGCAGAAAATTAACAATGAGCAAAATAATCAGGAAAATTATAAAAATAATAAAAAAAGAAAAAAATGGGCAAAATGATAGAGAAAATGAACAATAAGGGGCAAATTAATCAAGAAAATAAAAATTGCATACAAAATAAACAAGATAATTAACAATAATGAACAAAATACTCAAGAAAATGAACAACAATGTGCAAAATATTAAAGAAAATGAACAATAATGAGCAAAATAATCAAGGAAATGAAAGATACAGTAGTAAACAAAACAATCGAGAAAACTGTACACAACAAAACAAAATATTCAAGAAAATGAACAACCATAATGACCAAAATAATACAGAAAATTAACAATAATGAGCAAAAATAATCAATAAAATGAACAATAATGAGAAAAATAATCAAGGAAATAAAAAAGATTAAACAAAAATAATCAAGGAAATGAAAAATAGTAAACAAAATAATTGAGAAAACTGAACAACACAAAACAAATAAGAAAATGAACAACCACAATGAGCAAAATAATCAAGAAAACGAACAGTAATAAGCAAAATAATGGAGAAAATGAAAATCCACGCCTAAGCAAAGATATAAACAAAGCCAGACAGGAAAGTGAGTTATCTGCGTGGTGTAATATGACCCCCTGACATTATCACAACAACTCATCTTCACTCAAAGAAGCCCCCCACCCCTGTTTTAGATCTATTTCCAGTGAATCTCTGACCTAAATCCTGGTTTGTTTATCTCCAACCTGCTCCCTTAATTACAGTCCCGTGTGAGGAGAGCCCCGCCTGCAACCACCACTAGAGAGGAGAGGAGTGTAAACAGTAGTTAACGCAAGCAAAACAAACCCGAAACGTGAGAGATGAATTCAGGTAAGAGCGACGAGGGTGGGGCACCAGAACATGGGGAGGTTTGATGTCTAAATGTGAGGGTGTGGCTTGAACAACATAAGGACTGTAGTGTATAAGAACATACCGTACATACAGGCAGGTCGGCGGGTTTAAACCCATTACGCACACACAAGCCCCCTTCTTTTTTCCTTTTGAACGCCAGGCTGGTTTGCTGGCCGTATTCCCCGCTGACCCACTCCCCCAGGCCTTCATGTTGCAGTGGCTGCTTGGAATCACAGAGTTGCATCTGTAATGTCATGCAGTGTTACTCACACCCAGCCAAGGCAAACATGGATGCAGGAAATATGACACACTGATTGAACCCGAGGGCATTATTATCAAGCTTGGTGATCATATGCTGAATTCAAGGGCAGCGGCTGTGGTTTAAAAATGGGGAGGAGGTGTTTTTACTCAGGCAGGTCTGTCTCCTTGTAGATATTTCGATCAAACACTTTATTTTCTGTGTGTTTTCTGCATTATATTCTGCGTGCAAGTTTATGAAAAAAAAAAGAACCAAATAATCAACAAAATGATCAGAAATGACCAAAAAAAAACCCCCAAAATAAGCAAGAAAGTGGACAAAATAATAGAAGAAAATGGATAAAAAGCAGCAAAATAATCAAATGGATGAACAAAAGTGAATAAAATCATGCACAAAATGACCAGAAATAACTACAAAATAATGTAAATAAGCAAGAGAATCAACAAAAATAGACAATATAATCAAAGAATAAACAAAACTCACCACAATATTCAAGGAAATGGAAAACAGTGAACAAAATAGTAGAGATAATGAACAAAAAAATGAACAAAATAATCAAAGTAATGAACAAAAGTGAATGAAAGAATCCACAAAATGATCAGAAATATACAAAAACAAATAAAATAAGCAGGAGAATGAACAAAATAATAGAGAAATTTGAAAAAGAAATTGAACTAAACAATAAGAGTAATAAATAAATTGTGAATAAATCCACAAATTGAGGAGAAGTGCCTAAAAATAACCAAAATAAGTAATTGAATGAACACAGATGGACAAAATAATCAAAGAACAAACAAAACTGAACACAATATTCAAGGAAATGACTAAAAAAAGAACAAAATAATCAATATAGTGTACAAAAGTGAATGAAATAAACCATCAGAAATGACCAGAAATGACCAGATGGCCAGAGAATGAACAAAACTTGACACAGTACCGGTAATAGAGTAATTGCCAAAACAAATGAACAAATTCATTAAAGACAAAATAATCAAAGAAATGAGTAAATAAATATGTCATTACTGGTATGGAGCATGGTCTTTAGAGACTCACAAGTTCAATATCAGCTAAAATTACAACTGGAATAAATTGAAGGAATGAATTCCACCCATTTACCAAATTACACCGGTGTCTGGATCCCCTTGTAAGCAGCCCCCAGGTGTTTCCAAAAACATGGACTCCACTCACACCTCCCTCACCTGCATTTTCATGCAATACCGGAGTGAATTTGAAAACCTGTTTGACGGCACATGTTTGGTGTCAATAGGATGAGGAGATTAGGAGAGACGTTGCACAGCGTGACTTCAACACGAGGTCACCATACAGTATGTGTTCATGCTTGAATGCCCACCTATTGTTGCATCTCAATGGTTAAATAAGAGAAAGATGATGAAATTATTTATGCATGGAAACCCAAGTTTCCCTGACAGCTTCTGTAGAAGAATGAGTGGCATATACCATAAATTCCGGTGTATAAAGCTCACTTGAATATAGGCCGCACCCACTAAATTTAAGGGAAAAAAAAAGATTTTGTACAAATATAAGCCACAGATCTTCACATTCACCCAGTCTTCATGAACGTTTTCAAGTTCGGGCCATCTGCTTTTCATAACTCTGAAAGATTTTGTCATGTTTTTGCATTGAGTCAGTACTTCACGCTGCCGTCTCCATCTCACCGTGGATTCATTGATGCCAAGCTTATGTGCTGCAGCTCTATTTCCGTTTTCAAAAACAAGGTTGATTGCTTTTAACTTGAAAGCTGCGTCATATGCATTTCTTCGTGTGCTTTCCATGATGAGGGTATGTGCATGAAGCACAAAATGACTGATCTGAAGAATTTAGTGTGCGTGCGTTTGATTTACCATAATTCGAACAGTTTCATTGGTCCACTGTGACCTGTTTGCTCATTTCATTGGTCTGTATTGGTGACATGAAGCTCATTAGCCAGTAAAAAGTCATACATTAGCTGCATTGTTGTTTAAGCCGCAGGGTTGAACGCGTGAGAAAAAAGTAGCGGCTTATAGGCTGGACACATTGTGAGGCTGAGAAAGATGGAGCATATATGAGCCTGGCATATAAGGCCAAACCCCCCTTTGGGAAAACAAACAGCTGTTCTGATAAACTGTAATATAAATAATGGCACAAAAAAAACCCCAAAATAAAAGCACCAGTCATATGGGACCTGAACTGCTATATATGTGTGATATATGTGGACTCAAGAACAGGATAGCTATCGTGAAAAACTAAATTGGCCTGTCTATAAGATTATCGTTCTGTCTCCTAGCCTCTAGCATGTTTGTGGTTTCCTTAGAACCGGAAACCAAATTGCCCCTAAAATTTGAAGTTGATTCACCCAGTGGCCATTTCGTATGACACACTGACCCAAAAAGCATTTTCCCTATAGACCACAATGATAAAAGAGATGTTGATAAAACTGACAGGACACCTACAGCTGCAAAAAGCTCAGAAATTACTCTTTATATCATCAGTATTTATCACACAGAGGTTTGAAACATTTTGAATCGCCAATGTACCCCCCAAAAAAATAGATTTTAAAAACTGTGATGTCACCTGCAGTGCACAGTCTGAGCAGCCACTGGATGAGCGGAAATGTGTGGGGAACCAGGGGAAGCAGTAATATGACTGTACAGTGGGCTGCAAAATGTGGAAATAATGTGGAAGTTCATTTTTTTACCTCATTGTCAGTGAACAGCTTTTCACAGGGAATGAATGGCCACCAGTTCCAATGCCCGTGGCTTGTGTTATACACACACAGCAGCAAGCTGCTAATCTATTTTATACAAATCTAGTGGATCTATGGTTTTTTACCATTGTCCACGTGGATTAAGTTTGCATGGATATGAGACAACAATAGAAATGAATTTACACTCAAGTGCTTTTATTCTGGGCTTGTTTACTGCTACTATTTATGTCACAGTCATCGTTTTCGTGATCTGTGATATGTGACGTAATGCTGGCCTGATGGAGCTTTACGTGTTGCATCCTGTTGAAAGGTAGCTATTGAACGATACCAATGACTGATCAGAAATCTTCTGTGTAACACTGAATAGCCCGAATAGCTTCAATTCATCACATTTTGCTAAAGAACACTTCATTCAGTTAATTTTCCATGATGCTTCTTGTGGATCCTAATGAATCCTTAAAAAAGACACTTCCAGGACCACTGATAAGTCACTATCTGTATCCATGTCACATAAGGACACTTTATATTTTGGGGTAAATTGTTTGCATAGTTTGATCAATTTGTAATTTTTGAATTATAAAACTGAGGGTGAGACAGTGACAGGTGAAGGATGATGATGTGTATTCGATAAATAAATGCTAAAAGATGACTTGGGGTTTATTGGCTTAAGTCTTATCATGCACTGCATTTTGTTGTGGATAGAATAATGAATCTACTTTGCCTCCTAACATGTGTAATAGTCCAACCATGTTGTGAAATACAATGTAACATGAAGCTGAAGAAGATGTGATTTAAGATCTGAGTATGTATAAGGGTGTACACGAGGACTCAAAAGAGGAGTTAATTCAAGGTTGTGATGACATAAAATCACTGAAAGTGACTTTGGCTCAAGGCATCTGATTTATGAGGCTGAGTCATCGATTACACTGTTAATGACTGAATGATTTACAAAGAAAAAACACACATTGAAAAAGAGAATTTCAGAATGTCGCCCAGAGGCATTGATGTACTGATAAGGGTGTCATAAAAGAGGAAAAACACTGTAGAAAAAGCCCTGTTTCAGATCAAACAAACACACGTGAAGGTAGTCCTTGAATCTCTGTTCAAAGTGGGTCACGTCGCTCTGGAGGGTGGGGGTAGGATACAACTGCACTGCTACACCTTCCTCTCCAGTCTCCCA
The DNA here is from genome assembly GCA_029823295.1 of Pseudamia nigra. Taxonomy (NCBI): domain Eukaryota; kingdom Metazoa; phylum Chordata; class Actinopteri; order Kurtiformes; family Apogonidae; genus Pseudamia; species Pseudamia nigra. The sequence continues at coordinate 16,776 of JAQQAE010005860.1, forward strand.
GGACGATTGAACCAGTTTAGATAGTGAACTGATCAGCCGACCCCAGGGTTTATTCTGCTCCTCCCCGTTCCACTTGTCTTTGTGAAAAATCTTTCGGATGGAGCCGCTTGCATTGTGTTAAAGATGCAGTGCTCACACACTACTCCATGTGCTTCATTGGGAAGAAATGTTGTGTGTGTGAAGAAATGAATTATTATGTAAAAACAGGTGTACACTTAAACAACATAAATAATTCTGAGTTACGGTACCGTTTCTAACTTTGGAAGCAACCTCTTATTTTTGTTTTACTTTGACACATAATACATGTTTTCTTTCTCTTCCAGACGGGGACCTAACCAGGTTAAGGCACTGAAAAAACATACCGTATTTTCCGCACTATAAGGCGCACCGGATTATAAGGCGCACCCCCCAAAAATATCATTTTAAATTTTGTTTT